>LOJH01011582.1:0-26338 GCA_001685095.1 Ellobius talpinus
TCCTTCCTTCCTTCCTTCCTTTCTTTCTTTCTTTCCTTTCTTCCTTCCTTCCTTCCTTCCTTCCTTCTTTCTTTTTGTAAAATTATTCCCTTGTGTATGTGTGTGTGTGTTTAACTTTTTGTTAATTCTTTGTAGATTTCACATCATAATTCCATTCATCTCCCAGTGCCCTCACTTCTGCTCTCTGTCCTTGCAACTTCTGTCCCAAAACAAAGTTTTAAAGTAAAACCAAAAAACAAAACAAACAAACAAAATTAAAAAAAAACAGTCTTGGCATGGAAGCTGTAGCATGGCCCAGTGAGCCACACAGTACACCCTTTAGTCCATACATCTTTACTTGTAAATGTTCATTGCAACGAGTCGTGGGTCTGGCTCAAGGTCTCTTGCTTCTGTTACACCCTCAATACTGGGCCCTCCCTGGGACTCCTTTAGATATCCTATTGTTGCCTTGAGTTATGGAGACCCTGTAGCTTTGGATCTGCAGGTCCTGGCCCTTCACAAGCTCCAGAAGTTCATAGATGAGGTGGGTGTTGGGGTGGGCTAACTCATCATCCTTGTTCTGGGTCTGAGTGGTAGCTGGGTTGGTCAGCTTGCCAGCTTTCCCTCATCGTCAACACCTGGGTGAACTCTCCAGGCTATGCATGTTAGCCCTAGTCATTCAGGCGCCACTTTGTAGACGGATTCTGCTCGTTCATTTCCCGGCCACCTGGTCATGAATAATTACACAGAAACTATATTAATTACAATACTGTCTGACCAATAGCTTAGGCATATTTCTAGATAACTCTTATACCTTAAATTAATCCATTTCTATCAATCTGTATATTGCCATGAGGCTATGGCCTACTGATAAGATTCTGACTCGTGGCTGGCATTTTTCTCCTATAGCAGCTACGTGGCATCTCTTCGACTCTGCCTACTTTTTCTCTATATCTCTGTTTGGATTTCCTGCCTGGCTTTATACTACTAGGCCATTGGTCAAAATAGCTTCTTTAATAACCAATGGTAATAAAACATATTCATAGCACACAGAGGGAAATCCCACATCAGATCCAGACATGGCCCCCCGCAACCGTGGAAGATACCATGGCTCTGGGTGGTAGTGCAGGCTACTTAGACCTGTATGGTCCTGGCAGAGGCTTTACCCTCAGATACTAATCTGATCCTATGTGGTATCCCCGGCCCCTGGTGTCTGAGTGGCCCTTTGTGCTGCTACAGGCCATAAACATCAATACAGAACCCAGCTGTGATTGAACCATGGAACCAAACATGGTCCTTAACAGCAGCCCAGGCTCAGATGCTACCATGGTCCCGGCTGGCAGTGCAGGTCACTTAGAATGGCATGGATGACCCCTGGTGTGGGCCTAGATCCCAGGTATTCACACTGTCTTTGATGGCAACAGGAGCCTTAGACATCAGTGCAGGTGTCTAAATTATTAGAAGAGCTTACATTTTCATGCAGAAGACTGGGGTGGCAGAAATCCTGAAGGGTGTGTGTTGCTCGGCTGCCTGGATGTGAACCTTAGAACATGCCTGGCCACTAGGTGAGTAAGGACTCTGTTTTCCCCGTCTCAATTACTGCATATGCTCAGGAGCTGGGGTTGGGATGGTCAACAGCTCAACTCTTAACACCTGAGCTTCGGCTGAGGGCACACCCTATGTGAGCATCTGAATTGGGCTACCATATTCCCTTCAGCTGGATGATGTGGCCTTGAGACAGCGTAGAGTGAGAGAGACTTTCTAGGTGAGGTTGGCTGTCCATTCTGTAGCCAGTGCTACCTCAAGGTCCCCCGAGCCACCAGCTTTCAGAATCCACCCATGCAAGGTGATGGAGAATGGTGCCAATCAGGACAGGCTCACACACAGGGCCCGGGGGGTATCTGCTCCTGATCCAGGGTCTTTACAGGGGTAGTGCTCTATGCACTATTCAGGGGCCACCTACCTCCCAATAACTCCCAGCCGCCTTCTGGGTTTCACTGCACATTGTTAGGGGTCAGGACCACTCTCCACCCCAATGTTTGTCCAGTACTCACTAATTCCGTGGGGTTGTTTTATTCTTATAAACAGACCATTCAGGATGGCTATTTGATACACAAAAGCACAGTTTATTACTTTTGAATTCATTTGGATAATAATCTAACAGCACTCTAAATGTTAAAACCTGCATGCTGTTTTTTTTTTAAAAATATTTTCTATAATATCAAGATATTATTATTATTGCCATTGATGTCACCACTGTCAGAGAACCCTGGACCATAGCAGCGGCAGGGATTAATTGGAGGAACTTGCACTGTCTGCAGAAACAATCTAAGGACACCTCTGTACTTAACAGTAAGAGCACAAGTCTGACTCCAGGTTGTGCCACTACTGTAAACCCCAAGAACCTTCCTTGAGGTTGCAGGACCAAAACATATGGTGCCCACTTTAAATTCACTAATGACACAGAGCAGGGAAGACACAAAACCATATACTGAAGTTCAAAAATCTGGAGCTCAGAAGCTGAAGCTTAGAAGCTCCACTGGAGGTCACAGTGCTGGCAGAGGCTCCACTGTACCACTCCCCTGGGTGCTTCCTCCATGCTGTGGGATGAGCAACACACTCTTTAGGTGAGAGATGCACGTGCTCACTGGCCAGTAGACACTGCCAGATAGAAAATGCACAACTTTGATGGTCGAGGATAGAAACCATTCTCAATCTCTTAAACCTACAGTGGTTGCGGGGTGCGGTGTCATAAGAATGGTGGGATACCCAGCCTGGTATTCCCTCATTTTTCTTGCCTGGTTATTTATTTTTAAGGTAATTGAAAGATATACTTCTAAGCTTTTTCTCTCCCTCAGAATCATTACCTACCTCCAGACTTCTTAAATGAGCCGGCAGACCCTCAATGCTGCTGCTGTTCAGTTTACCTACTTCTGACTTTCCTGCGAGAGCACAGAGCCTTCAGCCACGCCACTGAACAAATGCTGGGCAGACAAAGTCATGGCCTCAGAGAGAGATGTCAAGTGACAATGTGGGCTAAGGAAGCAGTTCAATTATCCCCAGTCATTCCCAGATACCATCTCCACTCAGAGATTCCTCCAGAAGGCAATGGGCAGCTTGGCCATTCACCAGCTGAGGGACAGTCCCGAGGGACCACAGCCTAAGACAGAGACACTCAGCTCAACCCATCAGATAAACCCAGTTTGGGGAAGCACCTTATTTCAAGTTTTACACTTATTGAGACCTTATCTCTGTGTTCTATATATTATTATTATTAATTATTATTATTATTTTTGGAGTCGCTAAATTTAGGAAGATCTCTCCTTATGGAGATTTTCAAACCCGTAAAGAGAATAATGGAACAAACACAACACACCTATAAGTCAGCATCAAAACATCAGCATTTTGTCATCATGTGTGTGTCTATCTCTCTGTGTGTGTGTGTGCACAGGGTTGTGGGGGAGGGGAGTGCATGTGAACACTTAGGTGCACGTGCCTAAGTGTGCAGATGGAGGCCAGATGACAACCTCTGAAGTCATCAGGTGCAATTCACCTTGCTTTTTGAGACAAGCCTCTCACTGGTCTAGAGGGTAACAAGCGAGCTTGGGTTGGCTGTCCGCAAGCAACAGGAATACCTCCCAGTACTGGATATTATTTTTTTTAAAATAGTTTCCGGAGACTGAACTCAGATCCCCAGGTTTGCAAAGCAAGGGCTTTAACCAACTGAGCCATCTTCCCAGCTCTGCTTGCTATCCTCGTTCTCATCTGGGCTTCCCACCATACCATTTGTTACCACCTCCTTGGAGGTCGGATTCATGCGCTTTGAAATGCATAAATATTAACTGAACATGTTTGGCAAATACTAGGTACAGTCCCTCAGCCTGTGTGCCTGCCAAGAACGGATCTCTCCATACCCCCAGGAAGTTCCCTCATGTTCCTTCCCAGTTTAGCGCTCCTTGCCACCTGGGCAACTATCCTTTGGCATTTGTCTTTCCTCATGTAAATAAGGTGAGTGGGAAGAACCTCTGCTGCAGTTGGCTGCCTGCACTCAGCACCACGCCCTTGAGAGAGGCCCAGGGTGCACCTGTAGGTAGCTCATTTCTCTTTGTGGTGGTGCAGCATGTTATTGCATGAATATGCCACAGGCTGTGTGTCCATTTTCCTGCGGGGTGCCTAGTGAGTTTTTCCCAGTCTTTGGTCACTATGGATACAGCTGTTGGTATCATCCAGTTTTGCCATCTCCCAAGGTTGATGCACTCCCCCACATACTCTACATTCATATAGAAAATTCCAACTATTTTTTTTTGGCCAGTTTCTATAAGAAGCCTGCCGGGATGGTGATTGAAATTGTTTTGAAATTTCAGATTGATTTGTAGATAGTTGACATTTTGACGATACTGATTTTTAAAGCCATGAATATGGTATATCTTTCCAGCAATCTGGGGTCTCATATAGCCTAGGCTGGCTGCAAACAAGCCATGAGCTTCTGATCTCCCATGGCTTCACCTCCCAAGTGCTCAGATGCCAGGAGTTCCCTATCACACCTGATTTTATGGGTGCTGGGAATCAAATCCACTGGGCAAGCAACCTACTACGTGAGCACCTAGGAAATGCTTTCTTGTTCTTGGTTTAGAGACCGGATGTGCCCCGCATCATATCTCTTTCCAAGAACATTGATTCCTCTCACTCTTAAAAACATCTGCACCCACTTCTTTCCACTTGTCTGCTGGCAGCATGTAAACATTCATCAATCTGCTGCTGGAGAGATGGCTCCGCACTACGAGAACTTGCGCACATACAGACTGGTTTTATTCCCAGCACCCACATGATAGCTCACAGCCATTTAAACTCCAATTCCAGAAAATCTGATGTCCTCTTCTGGCCTCTGCAGGCACTGCATACATATGATGCAGAAACATACATGTGGGCAACAACAACACACATAAGAATACAAATCAGCCAGGCGGTGGTTACACACACCTTTAATCCCAACACTTGGAAGGTAGAGACAGGCAGATCTCTGTGAGCTCGAGGCCAGCCTGGTCTACAAGAATGTTCCAGGACAGGCTCCAAAGTTATAGAGAAATCCTGCTCTAAAAACCAAAATTAAATAAATACTTAAAAATCCATTGGGCTTTTTTGGGGGGGCATATATTGGATTCGATATGACCTTGCGTATTTGATGCTGTCAGATTGACAGGTTTTTCTTGCTGATTCACTGGGATGTTCTAGATGAACAATGGCTTCATAGCACTTAAGGACACTTCTGCTTTTCTCTTTTCCCATCTTTGCGAGTGCTACTTTGCTTCATTGCCTAGGCCGACATGCTAGGTTCACCATGTAGGATCCCAGAGAGAAGGCTTACTGGCTGCCCCATCTCCCAGGAAACATCCCCATGCTTCAGCACTGGGGGCTGCCTCGGTGCTTGTGGGGAAGGATGGTCCCTCTTATGTCCTTTTATCTGACAGAGGAAGTTCTTTCTTCTTGTTGTTGCTGAGGTTCATTTGTTAGGGAGAATGACCACTGGATTTTACCAAGTGCCCTTGCTAACCCTACTGAGATATAAATTTTTATCCTTTATTGTTTTAAATATATGGCACACTTTAATGATTTCCAAACACAAAACCAACCTTGCATTCCCAGAAAAAACTCACTTGGCAATGGCTTGATTTGACTCTCTTTGCTAGTATTTTGTTAGGTCTTTTTGTGTCTATAGTCATTGATGGATATCACTTTTTCTCTGGGTTTAGGGCATCAAGGCAGTTGAAATAATGCTTCCAATCTGCTTTATTCCAACATAATTTTACAAAAGTTAAACACAGACAGCAAAGAGTGGGAGAAGCATCAACTTAGTGGTATAGAGTGGTGATGGGTTTGTGCCATTGAGAACGTCGCTCTGGTATCACAGAGAAGAGAGGGGTCAGCAAGATCCATAGTGGGGAGCAGAGGCTCAGGGCTGCCAGAGTGCTGCCAGGAGTTCTGGGGGGGTGTATATCACCCCAACTATGTTGCTTGACCTTTCAACAAATTTCACTCAAAAACAAACTTACTACATTTCAAGTAGTAATAGTTTTCCAATAGCAATGAGAGTCAGTGGGAAGACAGATTAAATGTAGAAAACGGTAAAACTGAGGCATATCAAATCCTATATGTAAAATGGGCCTTAAACGTAGGGAGAAGTGGTCACCATATTTGGGTTACCTCAGTAGACAGCGGCCACAGACCTGCTTGCATGGGAGGCACTTGCTGCTGGCTATAGACTGGGCAGTAACTGAGTAGATGTGGCACCTGCTGCTTAGAAGCTAGAGACGAATGGGCTGTGGGCTATTGTTAGCGACACCAAGACTGGACTGGAGACTCTTACAAGACTGGAGGACAACACAGAGGGGACAGGAGTGATGGATTCCAGACACAGAACTGGGTTGGTGTAGGAATATTGTGACACCTTGGTGAAATGGGGACCTTATGAGCTGGAGAAGGGCTAAGGGATGTTGCTTAACCCCTGGACAAAGTCTACCTGCCCTCTTGGCACCCCATCAGGTGGGCCTTAGAGCCACTGAATACAGGGGCCATAACAACCTTATCAGTTACCATGGAAACCACACTTAAGTATAAATAGCAGAACAAAATGGATTAGGATCTCACTTGGTTAACTGCTCACAACTGGCCGTTCAGCACTGACAACACTGGCAGATTTCACACATTTATGTAGTTTGGGGAACAAATCCTGCAAAGCCAATTTTTATCAAGGACTCCAGGTCTCTAGTTTGAATTAAGGTTACTTAATACTTAGGAGCAGGTCAAGCTTAAGATGAGAGGTAGGGACTATCTAAGTGGGATGAAAGAATAGGGGGGATACTATCTTGTGTTGTCTACACTGAGTGTTCGGTTTCCAGAATCTGGATTCCATCTTTGGACTTGCAAGGTAGCAGGCTCTAGGAAACTTCCAGAGCAGATCAACGCCCAGCCCTCACCCTCCACCCTCATGTATCTTTGCTTTTCTGCTCTATTTTCTGTACTTGTGGGGACTCTGCTCACGGCTAAGTCTTGAGAGAATGGCTGAGAGCTGGACCCTGGAAGCCTTTCAGCAATACAATGGCATCCAAGACTGCCGTGTTGTGTTTCAGGGATTTAAGGTCCCTCTGAAAAAGTCCTGCTTCAATCCCCACAATGAGACTGACAGCTCGTTAGGCTTACAGGCCAAATGCCTGATTCAACCCTTCCATTTGTACTCTCTATGCTCCTGGTGAGCTTGATTGAAAACCCAGCCTCAGTCTCTCTGCGATAAGCTGGAAGTCAGAGTCCCCCACCAGAGGCCCTGGGATGTGTGGGGGTTCAGTGAGATGTGTCACTCCCTAAGGGAGTGGTTTGCTGGGGGCTCAGAGGCAGTGTTTTTCATTAGGGGATTTTTTTCCACTTTGGAATAAAAAATAGATTGAAATCTTATTTTTTTTTGATTTTTGAGACATGGTTTCTCTGCAGCTTTTGGTGCCTGTCTTAGAACTAGCTCTTGTAGACTAGGCTGGCCTCAAACCCACGGAGATCCGCCTGCCTCTGCCACCCGAGTGCTGTGATTAAAGGTGTGCGCCACCACTGCCCGGCCGAAATCTTATTTTTAAAACACTGCTAACTAACAGTTTCAATAGCAGCTGGTTAGGGGAGGGAGGGAATGTTTTTCCTGGGTGGAGCCTTTTACCTCCTAGTCCCCACTCAGCCATGGAAGGAGGCAGTCCCCTCCTTCAGGATGCCAGTCCGCGACTTCAGAGATTTCATTTTCCTCTGAACTACAATTCCCGACAAATTTACCTTCAAGGGTTGGGTTCTCTTTCCTCGATCGTCACTTGACTTTGTCATCAGGCAGTTTCCTGGGCTCCTTGGGCCATCAGTAGTCCCGCAGTATGATACGCAGCATACATATTTAGTACTGGAGGTTGGCAGCATTGAGGTTCATACCTTGCTCTAAATGCACCTGCTGATTTTTCCCATCTGCTAAATACCTGCTGCCAGAGAGGGAGGAAGCCTTTGCCACCCAGACCCTGATTGACCACCACATCCCCTCCACTTGAACTTGGGTTCAGCATCCCTGTGCTCTCAGGAACACATGGTACCGTCAGACTGACCTACTGATGTGATGATACACAAGCTGAGAACTTGGTTAACCCATAGATTTGCCTTTTCCCAAAAGCCATTCTCAGTATTCTGGCTCCCCAGAGTTAGAAATGCTGGGCACAGCATCTGTCTCGGGGCCGAAGGAGAGTACTAAAGAATAGCATCTATTTGTCTGTTTATCCAATATTTGCAAACAACATAGGCCAGGATACTGTAGGACCTAAGAGCACCCACACAGATTTCTGTGCAGTTAGGTGACAAGCTCAATGGCAAGGAAAGAAGCCACCAGAAGGCTGGTCCCAGCTTAAACAGTGGTGTCTCTGCAAGGTGCCTGCTGAATACCCACCCTCTCAGGGACAGACTCTTGGGCACCGGGCTCGAGTGACCATTACAGATCTAAAATCACCCTTTCTAGTACCCGTAGGACTACTTATGCACATCTACAGTATTAACTGGAAGGTATGGAAAGCAACATGTTGGTTGGTCCCGGCCTGAGCATGAATCTCTCAGTGGATTTTCCCTCTAAGATTCAGAGTGTAAATGGTGCAACATGGGGGAGTTTGTAGTTCTCACACCTACCATGATGAACTGCTGAGTTGGCTCTTTGTTCTTCAATGTGTATGTGCAGTTCATACGCATGTAAAAGGATGTTCACATGAATGGGAGATACATGTGCTCCTATGTGTGGAGGCCCAGGCTGATGTAGACTGTCTTCCTCGATCGTTCCCCCCTTTTATTTACTGAGGCAGGGTCTCTCTGGAGTTTCCTGATTCAGCTTGCTCTCGGGAGTCTGCTGTGTCCATCTCCCATACGTGCCACCACACCCACCTGGATTTTATGTGCACAGCGGGATCTCAAACTCCAGCCCTCATGCTTACACGGCAAAGGTTTTATCAACTGAGCCACTTCTCTAGTCCCCGTGTCCTCACTTTGAAGCTCAGAAAGTGTTCTGGGCTCCAGGCATCTTCCTGGTCAGGGTGCACACTCTGGTGATGCCTGCTGCTCTCCCAAGCCGGTGTGCAGCTGGAAGAGCACATCAACAGAGCCCAGCACAAAGAACGAAATGGCCCCAAAGAGAAAGTGTTACATGTCCCAGGAAGGATCCAGGCCATCCCATGAGGCACCAACCACGGAGACACTTGATTGATAGCGGCAAATAATTATTCACAGTGCTGCTGTAAGTGCGCCTTCCTAGAAAGCCAGAGATGAATAAAATATATGAGGGTTCATCAAAATATACTGCAAGGACAACATATACAAACAGTACATTAAGCATTATGGAAGACAATAAAGAGAGCTGGAAAAGCAGATCAGAGTTAGCAGCTGGGCTCAGAGTCCACACGCATCCCTGCAAACGGGAAGCAGCCAGCAGGCTTCTCCGTGGTCCTGAGGTCCTGGGAATATTCCGATAGTTGGAAAAATGTGAGTGGATCCATTTAAACACCCTCCTCTTTTCTAAAGAATGTGGCCCTGGTCCCCAGCTCAGCGATATAGTGTGCCTGCTACCAGACTGGGACACCTCTCCTTGCAGAGTGCAGTGTCAACAGAAATGCTACAGTGACATTTCTCTCTCTCAATTACTTGTAGGCTTCTCACCGCCCGTATAAAATACATATCGTGCTCCGGTGAGATTCATTGTACCAGGGTCAGCGGGAACTCATTGTCCTTTTGCTGCAGAGCAAGACAATACTGACATCTGTTAGATTTGCTGTAAGTAATCCAAGTGGTTCAGGTACAGAATGAGGGGCAGGGGAGGGCAGGAGAGACCAGGCTGGGAAGGAAGGGTGGAGGAAGGGTGGTGCACAGCAGAGGAGGGAGCCGGGGAGAAACCTGGTAGAATTTAGCCGCTATCCATCGCCTGCCAGTTCTGAGGCTGCCCGGGGAAGACTTCACGGAGTAACGAGCACTGTCTAAGAGGATGCAACGCATTCTTGCAAATACACACAAGACTACAAGGGCTTCAATGCCCAATGGTGCGCCTGGCCTTCATCCCTGGCACAGAGGAGTCAGAAGAGCCAGGCCAGAGGGAGCCCGGTGCACTTCCTGTGCCCCTCTTCAGTGGAATCACCCAGAATTCAGCGGCATGGTCAGGACTTCTAATTGGGATGACAGAAGTCTATGATTCTGATTAGGTGCAATGGAGTTATTTACTTGACAGCTCCAATCAATAAGTTAAAACGGGGTGGGGGTGGGCCGTCACCCCGTACAAAGACTCCAGGAGCAGAGAGGCCATGGGCGTCTGAGGTGTTGCCCAGCCGCTGGCCTTTTAAGTCAGTATGTGAGAAAATCAAAAGCATGTTTGACAACCAGTCAGGGGGAAGCTCTTTTCCGAAGGAGAGATTTTTCATGGCAAAGAAAAGTTGGCAATAGGCAAGAGACTGTGCCTGGGATGACAAATGAGGGCAAGGAATCCTATTGGAGGCTCTCGGAAGTCCCACTGACTGTTTCCTTCTTTACCTGCGTAGGAGGCAGTCTGCATTGCTGGTGTGCATGTGTGCATACGTTTATGTCTAAGAGGCAGACAGCATGTTTTCACATTGTGTGATTGTACACATGCATGCTTGCATATGACGGAGAGGTATGTTGGAACACATGTACATGAATGTAGGAGGAAAGACAGCATGTCAGTGTGTGTGTGTGTGTACGAGCACACGCGCGTGTGTGCGAATGAGCATGAGTGTGCATGCAGATGTCAGAGGGGTCAGCTGAGCACGCCTGCACACATGTGCATGTATCCAACACATCTTCCCAGCCTACAGTTAGGGACCATGTCTGAGAACGGATGTCAAGGGCTAGACCTATGTTCGGCTTCCTTCTCACCTGGGGTCCAGCCATCAGTCACCTCCACTCAGGACATTCTGCTCTTAAAGACAAAGACCTCCCCAGCCCGTGCCTTTGATTCCTTCTGTCATCTCCAGAAAAGTGAGCATGTGATTTCAATTTGAAATTAAAAGTCAGTTCTGAATAACAGAACCTCACTCTCATTTCCTAATGCCCTGCTTTTTACTACTTAGCATTCAACTGTGAAAAGTCTTTTAAAACTCGGAACAGCAGTAAAACTTGAATGAATTTTTGACCCATTATTGCATAGCGGGTGCGCCTTCCAAGTTGGAGAGACTGCCAAGTTCTCGCCACCTAATATTTCCACTTTAATTGTGCCACTTGAGAAATTTACGTGCCTCAAAATATGGCATGAATCTTAGGCTTATTGCAGTATCATTAGCAGCAGCGTTTAAGCAACATCTGTGTGCTATAGAACTAATTGAAGCAGCAGAAGTGGCAGCTGTAAATCCACAGGAAGATGGCAGTTTGTACCCGGCACTGCTGAGCTAGCGCCTAACTGTCAGCCTGTTCCCGCAATCTGCTGCCGAGCACCGCAGTACAGGCACACAGTGTCCAAAAAAATACAGCGAGGAGGCTAATGACCCTATTAACCACTTTGCTGCACCAATTTGGCTGTTTTTCCAGTTTCCTGGTTGAATTTCATTATAAATTTTGCCATTTTTGTAAAAATGTCCAGCGTGATGTGCATGCGTCTGACTTTCCGTGACTTACCTGAGAAAAGCTCGTCTGGCCAGACCAACCATTGATTTTTTTTTCCTGTGATTTGATAATTCTATACACTGCACCCATTCTCCTTCCCAGTGCTTAACAATTTGATCACACATATTTCCATTAAAACAAAACCACCAAAGATTTAAATTACTTCTAAATGTTTAAAAGCAATGTTTTTTTTCTTCCCACAGACACAACACGTTCAATAATCAATACAAGATGGCAGCTGTAGTTTATTATCGATTGGGAGTTGAGGAAGAGGTATAGGGTGGTCAGATTATCTGAGGGCCTAGGGCACCTCTCCATTGACTGGCTGGGTCATTCATGACAGCTGAGTGAATCCAGTTACGTACTGGTTTGCTCTATAAAGGCTTTGACTCTTTCTCTTCCTTCAACAGAGAGAGACAGAGAAATGGGATTGAGCTGAGCTGGTAGTGAGGAATGACCCCAGACTCCTCTCTCTGATGGAGATGCGAGGACCTTGGAGCTCTTGCATCTATTTGGGGCAATTCCTGCAGAGTGCAACTGGAAAAAATTCTCTCTAACATCTGTGAAACTCAGCCCCCGGTTGCTTTAAACTCTGCTCCTGACAGCTTTTGTCTTGACAGTGGATGGATGCTCCTCCCTCGGTGTCTGGCCCGTGCACAAGGATGGAATGGATATCTTTAGAAGCACTTGAGAGTGTTGGAAATACACAAAAGAAGTCCTCCTTCGATATGTGATGACTGTGTGTTTGCCAACAACCTGACTTCATTAGAAAATTGGCACGTCCACCCGGCTGCCATGTGACACGCTGTTAACTGTGGACATTTGTCGTCTTAATGCTCAAGTACTCAGGGACTCAACTGATAAGGGAGAAACTGCTTGGAATCCACTGAACCCCACGCCTAGGGTGGCACACCACCTCATGGTATTGAAAATCAATAGCCACGTGACCACTCGGAGGTCAGAGGGTTCCAGAATTAACTTTCTGGTACTAAATTACAATCCCTTGTTTCTTGGTTTATTTCCTGACAATAGCACATTTTAAGAGGGGGTCTGGTTAAAAACCACTTATGAAACACTCAAGGAAAAAACACAGAATTGCTGATGAACTGTTGCCAGGGTCTCCTGCCAGCTCAGACATCGCTAGGCTGAGAGGAGTAGGTACTGAGAGTCCATCAGTTTGCAGCTAAGCTTTAGTTTTCTAATGTTTTCATCTATCTGTCTGTCTGTCTGTCTATCTATCATCTACCTACCTACCTACTTACCTACCTACCTACCTACCTACCTACCTACCTACCTACCTANTACCTACCTACYTACYTACCTACCTACCTACCTACCTACCTACCTACCTACCTACCTATCTATGCCCTTTGGGAACTGTCGGTCTCTCCAATATTAAAATAATGTTATTTGATAGCAATTTGGACATTATTTCCATCCTGGGTGTTGTAGTCTGAGCAGATAGCACAGACTTCTGGTATTTCACCTCTGCTGCGCGCGGACTTCCATGTTTTTCTATGGATATAACTCAGAATAAAATCTGGTGAGCATTTCTTCACACTTACACTCAAACATATTGGAGTGCCCGGTCATAGATACCTGACTCGCATCTACTAATGCTAGCATACTGAAAAAAACTGAACTGGGGGCTGGTGAGAAGGCTCATTGTGGAAAAGCATCTGCCACACAAGCCTGATAACCTGAGTTCAATCCCCAGAATGCACCTCACGACGTCAGATGCAGTGGTGCACATCTGTAATCATAGCACTCCTATAGCCAGATGAGAGGCAGACAGGAGAATCACCTGGAGGCTCAAAAGCCAGACAGCCTGAAGTGCACAGTGTGGTAGAAATGAGAGGCTCTGCGGTAACAAGGTGGAAGGCAAGAGCAGTCTGTAGAAAGTTGTCCTCTGACCTCCGCATAAATGTCATGGCGTGTGCGTGCCCACACACAGACATACACCCTTACAATAATAATAATAATGATAAATTTAAAACAAAACAAACAAATGGAACTGGCAAATCAAAACTACTTAATTCATGTGAAAATAACAAAGGGCACCAATAACATATTTGTAGTTAAAAAATAGCTACTTCCTAAGGAGAGAACACTGAATCACTGTTTTCCACTCATGTGAGTTGTGAGGCTAGGCTTCACCGGAGAAGCCAGATCTGCACTGCCTCCACATCCAGGCCACCACGATGTGTCCCTCCGTGGGTGCTGCTGAGGAAGGTCTGCCCTCACATATGCGTATCTAGAAAAGTGATGATGATGCCGGCATCTTTCGGAAAGCCCTGGGTAGTCTTTGATCTGATGCTCGAACTGGACTACTGTGGCTTCATTTTGGGTCTGCTGCAGTATGATCTCAGCCCCGCCAGGAAAGTGCTCTGCACTACAAACTCCGTGGCTCCATCCTGCATTCAAAAGGTCTTTACCCACGTATGATTTTCTGTATCATGACTGCCCATGGGAATTGTCGGAAAAGTCTCCCCAATGTGGACACATTTTACTACAGGACAGACATTTAACACAAACACACACATGCACACACACACGCACACACACCTTAGTACAGATGTCTCTAACTATCAGGAAGCTGTAAAGCTCAGAGAAAGACATACATTTTCAAAAAAATCCTAATTTTTGTTCAAAAACGTCAACTTTTATCACTGGTAACAAATCCTCCTTGAAGGGACCAATTCCCTTCATATTTCAGCAAATGCCTACTGAGCACGAATCTTAATAACCATGGCCAGCTGTTCATCTAACATTGAGACTGTGGAAGACCTTGGCCACATGGAAGGGTGCCAAGACCATCCCCAGGCAGCAGCCCCCTGACTTAGCCCATCCACCCACTAACTCTTCAGAATAATTCTGCCTTTGGCCTGCAGGCCTCCAGGTCCTGGGGTGACACTCATACCTTTGCTCTGCGTGTGGCCTTTGCAAGTCATGTGGAAGTCTTGAGCAAACCTAGTCCTGGGAAAGCAGCAGTCTGAGGGTCACACAGCATGAAGGAAAACACCAGAGGAGGCTCTGGGAAGCTGCAGAAACCCAGGGGATTCTCAGTGTGACCCAGGAACTTGGGGGAGGCTGTCTGGCAGTTTTCCTGGATTTGGAGGATCACAATTTGAAAACAGAAAACAAAACCAAAGGTGTGGTAATGAATGTCTGTAATTCCCTAAAGTGGGAGAAGGCTGAGGCCAGATTGTTACAAGTCTGAGGCCTGCCTGGCCTACACAGCAGAGTTCCAGGCCAACTCTGACTCTGTAGTAAGGCTCTGTCTCAAAAGAAAAAGCAAACAAACACATGACAGTAGCAAATCCAATCCTTTTTAGACACACATTTTACATGTGGTTTCTGTGAACCCTGCGCCCACAGGGTTGGGTCTGAGGGCTCAGCCACTGCGATCCTTGGCCATCTCTTGAAGAGGAAGGTGTCTGCTAATTGTGACACTGCCGATGCTTCATGTCAGCCACACTGCAGAACNGGGGGGGGGGGCTGCACCCCTGTGACGTTTCTCCTGGACTTACGGGTAGCCTTGCTGACTGGCTGTAGTGTACAGGGATGAAATAAGCTTCTGAGAAGACCCTTAGCCAACCATTCTCCTGCCCCAAAAGGTGTGCCTTACCAGGGGCTGGAGAAATGGTTCAGTATTTAATAAAAGTATTAAGCTTTTCTAAAGAGCCCAGGTTCTGTTCCCAGCCCCCATATTAGGCAGCTCAGAGCTCCCTGTCATTCCAGGTTCCTGGGGCTTTGACACCTTCTGGTTTCACAGGCACCTGCACACACATGGTGCACACACACAAGTAGGTACACACACACGCAATATAAATAAAATTTGAAAAATGTACATATTAGCATCATGGTTTAGGGAAATCAATGGTTTGCCACGGGCTCTGTACATTCCAAGGAAGTTGATACCCCGAGGAGCAGAAGAGAAACGCCATACCCACATGTGGCTCATGTGCCCTTGGATCTAGGGGTGAGCAAAGACTGAGGCTCAGCCTCTTTCTTAAAAAACTTAACAGTGAAGATATTTTTCCTTAAGGAGAATATACCACCAGCCAGAACCAGTGCCAGCTGGCCAGAACCAGTGGCAGGTGTCTCATGACTTACACTTTCCAGGGAACAAGCTTCAGACCACCCCACTTCCGAAATGAGAGCCCCGAGGACAACACACACTCACAGAGCTGCCGCACAGTGTGTAAAGCCCAGCCCAGGGCCAGCCACTCCTGCCAAACATAGTTCCACCAACCCATTATCCAGTCCCGTCTGCCACGGAGCCTCGGCACTCCAACCTCCAGGTCCTGGGGACACAGGAGTGGGTCCCTTCCTATCTCCTATCACTACCCCAGCACTTCAGCCCACCCATACCCCAGATCCAGCCAGGCCCGCTGCTCCGCTGGGACTCCGTGCAAGTGTCAGTACCAGGAGGACTGGGCAATTACATCCCACATCTGAATTTCTTCTATTTTCAAAGTGTTCTACACTAATTAGTGCTGTTAGCTCTAAGGATTAGTAGCCTCTCTAACAAGACACACGACATTAAGTGACTTACCTAATTATGTAAAACACAGGGATGGGAGAAGAGAAGGCAGGCTTCCCTCGGGCAGGGCTCAGGCCTACACTGCCCACTGCCGTCTCCACCCGGCTTCTGTTCTCCTGACTTTCCAGAGCTGGAGACAGATGGTGTGGTGTGCCTACCTCTAGATAGGGGTGAGTGTGCTCACCTCAAGGTCCTGCTCAGTTCATCCTTCCTGCAAGGACCAAAAGCGGGGGTGGGGGAAGGGCAAATATTATGTGGATAAAAGAGCTGCCCAGAAACAGGACCTGCCCCAGAGCCATGAAATGGAGGAGGGTACAGGTGGTGCAGGCTCAAAGGGTCCCCTCAGGTGTGGGTGTGGATTGGTCCTATGTCTTTTGTCTTAGGGGTGCAGAGCTGATGACAGCCAGGTGTTGCTCTCCTCTGATTGGTCATCATCTGAGACCAAAAAAAAAAGATTCCACATGTCCTGCACTCATGGCCTAGGGTCTGCCTTCTGCTTGGATCCCCGTTATCTGCTGGTTCCCTGGCTTACACCAACTCTGTCCTCCTCTGCTCCCTGTAATGCTATTTATCTATTTCTTTTGTAGTCTGTGTGTGTCTGTGTAGGGGTGTGTGTGTGTGTGTGTGTGTGTGTGTGTGACTGGAGGTCATAGGGCAACCTGTAGTGGGAGTGAGTTCTTTTGTTTCCCACCAGAGTTTTGGGGAACAAACTCAGGTTGCCAGGCTTGGTGGCACACACACACCTTTACCTGCTCACTGTCTCGCTGGCATCTGCTCTTCCCAAAGGCTACAACACCTTCCACTTGCAAGGCTGTCTGTCTTGCTCTGCTTCCACAGCAAGCTTCCAGTTCAGTGGAACAGCTATGCCTGGCCATCACCTAGAGGCGAGTGGATCCACTTTACCCTAGTTGTACATTCATGCCAGGAGGCGCTGGGCTAGCCCATGTCCACAGCACACTTACTGGTTCCTGTGAGCTGCTGTCACTTGTGATGGGGCCACAGACAGCCTTGTAGTGGCTGTGCCATAGGCTCACACAAGTGTTTCTGTAGGATGGTTCTTTTTAACTTTGTGTGTTGTGTGTCTGTAGCATGTTATGTACATATGCAGTGCATGCCTGTGCAGAGGGGCTTGCCACCCCTGTGTACTCAAATGGTAGCTAAGGCAGGGTGCTGGGCTTTCCAAGCCTGTAGCACTCTCTACCTCGCTTTGGGACAGGTTCTCTCACTGAACTGGAAGCTTGCTGTTTGGGTGAGGCTGGCCGGCCACTGAGTTCTCAGAATCTGCCTGGTTCTGCCTCCCAGTGCAGGGGTGACAGCCATGCACAGCCATGCTTTGCTTTTCATGTGGGTGCTGGGGTCCAAACTCAAGTCTTCATTCTTGCAGGGTCAAGTCCTCATTCTTGCAGAACAAGCAGGTGCTCTGACAGCCCCAGGAAGGGCCTTAAAAATGGATTACTGTGTTCTTGGCCCCTTTCCTCCTAATATCACTCCTCTCTCTCTATGACTGGACTCCAGGGGTTCAGTCCGGTGCGCCCCTGTGGATCTCTGCATCTCCTTTCATCAGTTACTGGATGAAGGTTCTATGACAACAATTAAGGTAGTCATCAATCTGATTACAGGGGAAGGGCAGTTTAGGTGCCCTCTCCATTACTGCTTAGATTTTTTAGCTGGGGTCATCCTTGTGGATTCCTGGGAATTTCCCTAGGGCCTGGTTTCTTGCTAGCCCTATAATGGCTTCCTCTTTCAAGGTATCGCTTTCCTTGCTCTCCCTCTTTGTCCTTCACCCAACTCAACCTTTCGATCCCTCATGTTCTCCTCCTCCCTTTCTTCCCTTCTCACTCCCCCACTACCCTCCCTTGTCCCCCATGTTGCCAATTTACTAAGGAGATCTTGTCTACTTCCCCTTCTGGGGTGGGGAATCCATGTATGCCTCTCTTAGGGTTCTCCTTGTTTCCTGTCTTCTCTGGGGTCGTGAACTGAAGGGATGGTTAGGCTGGTTATCCTTTGCTCTTTGTCTAATACCCACTTATGAGTGAGTACATACCATGCTTGTCTTTCTGTGTCTGGGTTATCTCACTCAGGATAGTTTTTTCTAGTTCCATCCATTTGCCTGCAAATTTCAAGATGTCCTTGTTTTTTGTTTATTTGCTTCTTTGTTTATTTCTTTGTTTTACCACTGAGTAGTACTCCATTGTGTAAATGTACCACATTTTCTTTGGAAAACCCACAGAGACAGCTGACCAGAACAAGTGGGACCACACAGAGCCCGGATTGACAGGTGGAGAACCTGCATAAGACTGAACGTGGGTGACAGTTGTGTGGCTTGGGCAGTTTGCGGAGCCACTGGCAGTGGGACCAGGATTTATCCCTAGTATATGAACTGGCTCTTTGGAGCCCATTCTCTTTGGAGGGATACCTTGCTTAACCTAGATACAGGTGGGAGAGTCTTGGTCCTGCCTCAAGTGATGTGACAGACTTTGTTGACTCCCCATGGGAGGCCTCACCCTCTCTGAGGAGTGGATGGGGTTGGGGTGAGGAGAAAGTGGGGGTGGGGAATGGGAGGATGGGAGGGAGAGGAAACTGGAACTGGTATGTAAAATAAAATTGTTTTAGAAATAAAAAAAAGAAAGAAAAACATGGAATTACTACAGGGCAGTTGACTCATGAATATCACCACTATCTCCACTGGTGCTGCAGATAAGAAAATTAGTCATGATGTGCATTTAAACCCTCCTGCTACAAGATATCTCCTGCTGTGTTAACCCAGCCTGACCCCAGCATGGGAGGGTGTCTCTCCCAGGATCACTCCAGGCAGCATTGTCTATCCAGTTCCTCTGCTGTTCTCAGAGGCTTTGAGGACCGCTTTGCATCTTTGCTGGTGACTGCCCTGTTTGTGCGCGCACACACTGTGGCACATGTGTGGAAGTTAGTGGAAAACTCTTAGGAGTCTGTTTCCTCCTTAAACCCTGTAACATCTGAGGATGGACACAGGTTGTCAGGCCTTTGTGCAGGCACCTCTACCCACCGTGACGTTTCACCAGCCTTTTCATCCATTATAGAAATCTTTACATATGAAAACCCACTCTGCCAGGACGTGGAAACCCACGGAATCAAGTGACACGAGCTAGTGGGAGCTCACTGACTCTGGACTGACAACTGGGGAACCCAAATAGGACCGAACTAGGCCCCCTGAATGCAGGTGACAATGGTGTGGCTTGGGCAGTATGTGGAGTCACTGGCAGTGGGACCAGGATTTAACCCTAATGCATGAACTGACTTTGTGGAGCCAACTCTCTATGGAGAGATAGAAACCTTGTTCAGTGGGGGGCGGGCATGGTCCTGCCTCAACAAGGTGAATTCCCAGGGGAGGCTTTGCCCTCTCTGAGGAGCAGATGTGGGGGGTGGGAGGAAGATGAGGTGAGTAGGAGGAGAGGAGGGAGGGGAACTGAGATTGGTATGTAAAATAAATAAACTATTGTACAATAAAAAAAATAAAATCCACTCTGTTAGAAAGGTTGCCCACATTTCCTTTCCAGTGCCTTCCTTGCCCTCTGTCTCCAGCCATCTCACAGGTCAGCGGTTGAGACTTTCCCCTAGAGCTCTGGAGCTCCCTTCCCCTCCCTAGATACCTGTGCACACACGGGGCACAGGTATGTTTTCACCCGACATAATACCAGGAAAAGCATTTTCAGATGTCTGAAGTCACCAAATTGGCTTGTTTTCTGAATAGCGTGTCCAGCTGTCCTGACTCCCTGCAACCACATACTGAATGAAGTGCGTAAGGTACCTGTCACCCCTTCAGGTCCTCTATGCTGCCAGATGGTTCTGGGACAGCCGCATGACTCCTCCATTGGTTATTTGTCTCTTTTGGATCAACCCCACATGACTTCCACTATGGTGACTTTAGGATTGGCTTGGTATCATTAATAATAAAACCTAGCAGGTTTGAGCAAAGATGTGTTCCTTATGAGAACGGCAGGGCCAGGCTAGGAGTAGTGGAGCCTTTTAGAATCCTTTTGTTAAAAACAAACAACAACAACAACAAAATGTGGCACACAATCAGAGTCTTGCTAAAACCTCCTGTGTGCCCTAGTATGGGACACAACCTCACATGGCCACTGTGAGCTGTAACACCAGCTACAGGTTTGTTGGACCCAGCTGCGGCCTGACACCCCAGTCTTGGGGACTGTCACAGGTCTATGGGTCACTGTTATTGACCACATTCAAGCCAGAAAAGGAGAAATGGATTCCTTTTCATCCTGGGGTCATCCATCCAGCAGCTCCTCTCTAGGGTCCCTCTGGTCAGCAGGTTGCCAGGGAGGGAAAAGCAAGAGCATCTTGGCATTTGTCTCTCTGGAAGGGCTGAATCAATCACCAAGGGTCCCACAGGCAGAGGGTATTTGAACCTGGGCTTGTCCACTCTCAAAACCGACTTCTCAGCATCTGGCACTCGGTCCATGCTGGGGGCTGCTCACAGCTCTTGCATCGTGGCACAGCAGTGACCTGACAAAGGTACCCAGCTCACATCTTCACCACTGCCACTCAGAGGCAGTAGCAAGAGTGTCCTGGGGCTGCTGCATCAAGTTGCACAAACAGGTTCCAAACAACAGAATTATACTCTTCCATCTCTGGAGCTCAGACGTCTGAAGTGGAGGTGTTGACAGGGCTGTGTCCCTCAGAGTGCTTTGGGGGCGGGGGCTTTCTGCTCTCTGGAACTCCCATGCTCTGCATGGGGCTGGCTTGAGGCTGCATGGCTCTCATCTGACCTCTGTCCTCCCAACACCTCCTCCTTCGTGTCTGTGTCTTCTCTCAAGGAGTCACAGGAACACTCGTCACTGGCTCTAGGGTCTATTAGGGTGATGCAGGCTAATTTTACCTGGCACCTGTGTTTAAAGCAGGGTTTACAGGTGGGCTGTCTCTCCAGAGGTCCCTTTCAATCCAGAACTCCAACTACACCCACTGCACAAGCTCTGAATATTCGGACCACGGGGACGATTGTGGTCTCTGAATCTTCCTGGCAAGCAAGGATGGAAGAACACAACACGGAACCAGGATCGTGTGGACACACAGCCCTGACAGCCTCAGGCCCAGCACAGACGCTTCCATCTTTTGCTGATGAGAATCCGCTCATCTACATCTGAGACCAATTTACTGGAAAGTACAGAATGCCTGTCACACTGCTTCCCTGCACAGAAGTGGGATGTTTGCATGCAGGAGGACAGACAGCTACATACCTCTCGGTGCTGTACTATTTAGATCTGTCATTCTGCATCTTGAGCAAGCAGCACCTTTAAATAAATGAGTGTTCTCAGCTAGTCCCCAGCCTGGAAACACGAGAATGCAGCCTTCCTCCTGCAGTGAGCAGACCTGCCCACATGGCTTCCTCAATGACATGTTCAAGTTCAGCACCTAGGCGCCTGCCAGACATGTGCCTCAGGGCTTTTGTTTTCAGTTACTCTGAGCTCCATGTGTTTGTATGCTCAGGAACTTGCTTATGCCTGGCCTTTGGCTGGAGAATCCAAACCCGGAACCAGACAACCATACACACTCACCACCAATCTTGAACTTTGTGCACACAGCTCACATGCTTACTCTGGAGGGCGGCTGGGGCTGTGCTCCTCTGTAGGTCACCCTCCAGGGAAGGGCGACAATTCCCATCTGCCCGGTTATTCGGGTCCACTGGCATAGGTGGAATACCAGCATTTGGTGCGAAATCTTTTTGGTTTTTTTCGAGACTGGGTTTTTCTGTAGCTTTGGAGTCTGTCCTAGAACTAGCTCTTATAGACCAGGCTGGCCTTGAACTCACAGAGATCCACCTGCCTCTGCCTCCTGAGTGCTGGGATTAAAGGCATGCACCACCACCGCCCGGCTTGGTGTGAAATCTTGTGGGAAAGGACACAAACATTTTCCCTTCAGGAGAGAGGGTGTGGCTTAACAATGGCAGCGATGCTTAGTTTCTCAATGACATCAACAGATTCAACACCACTTTATACTAGGTACAACTTGATTTCCTCATATAATGATGCAGTTTACTTCAAAAGAATGACCAATTTATGAGCTGGTCACTTCATTATCTTTAAATTGTAGAACACAGGCTATTTGTACACCACCATCTCCACTGCCACCCACCATTGCCCGTGGGCCACGAGCAATGCACTGGCACCTACCAGTGATGGGGGTGTGTGTGGTCACTTCTAGAATACCTGCTGTAAACCTAGGTCATGAAGACCCTTGCCAGAGTGGTGGGAGCTAGAGGAAGTTGCATCAGTTTTCGGAGAAAAGCAAAGAATTCCACATTGAAGCTGCCTTGAAGGTAGTGGTGCTATGCCTTCCAGAGGCAAAAGCTTCCCCTTAAGAGGGTAGGGACAGAGGAAAACAAACTACCCCTGAGCTCATCAGATACACTAAAATTAATGGATCTACAGCTGTGATGCCAGGCCAGGCTTCAACCACATCTGTTGCTGGCTTTGAGGCTGATGGAAACCTTGCCCTATGCGCTAGTCACGTGGATATTCCCACTCTCCCTTAAGGCATCATCACAAGGCAGGGATCTCCTCCTAAGCGCTCTCAGGCTAGCAGAATGCAGCCTTGGCAGGACCTGAAGCAGGGTCAGGCGCCCCAAAAGGGCCCATGAGAAGGCACATGTGAAACTGAGAGCCATCAGTTGGCCTGTGATTTTGTGTGCTTCTCTGGCTTGGCTGGTGGCCTCCAGAGCTCTTAGAGTAACACAGTACCCCAGCTGGCCACAGACACTGGTAGATCTAGTTTGTCCTTGTTGGCAAGAGTGTTAACTGTGACATCTCCTCACTGTCCCTTCCAGAAACACGTGGAGAGACAATGAGGTTGGGGAGCACTGTCTGAACTCCCCTGGAACATTCTGGAATCCAGAAGCCAGGCTCTTAGCAGAAGCCACAGCAATGGCAGGAGCAGCAGAAATGAGGCCGACATGCAAGAGTTGTTGGTGTCCAGTCTCATAGACCCTGGGTAGCTTTGACAATGGGAGGGCACTGTTGGAGGGGTGAAAGTCCCTTGTCCAGGATGGCTTGTGGCATGGTTCTCTGCCAGCTTCCAGGAAGAGTCGGTTACAACAAGGAGGAGATGAGGGAAGCTATGCACACACATCAGACGTCCCACGATGGAAACCCAGCCAGAACTTGTGTCAAGGAGGCAGGTTTCCTTCAAGGAGCTTCTATAGCCCTTGTGGGTTTGCTGTCATGCATATGCATGTCAGGTCGTCCAGGACACAGAGATTCTGAGAAAACTAGAGGCATCTTCCAGAGATACTCAAGTGAGTTTCATTCTGCTCCTGTGATGAAGCACTCTGATCAAAAGCAACTTAGGGGAGGAAAGGCTTACTTTAGCTTACAGCCCACAGTCCATCATTGAGAAAAATCAAGGAACTCAAACAGGAACTTGGAGCAGAAATCATGGGAGAGCTGCTTTCTGGCTTACTGATCCCCAGATCTATGCTCAGTTAGCTTCCTAATACAACTCAGTACACACGGCCTATGGATGGTGCTGCCCATAGTGAGCTGGACCCTCTTCCATCAGTTAACCATCAGGGCAATCCCTCAAAAGACCAGCCTGCAGGCAAATCTCATCTGGGTAATCCCTCAGCTGAGGCTCTCATCTCAGGTAACTCTAGGAGGTGTCAAATTTACAGTTAAACCTGACTAGGATAGGAACCAACACCAAGGGAGAACTTACTTTCCTAGGTAGATGATTTGTCTGTAGTCTGGAGTCTGGCTTAAAAGCATCCTTCTCAACAATGTCTTACTACATATGTAACCCCCTAAGGGAACATGTGCTTGAAGCTCACACTCCGGAGCTGGCCAGGCCTAGAACGTTCGTCCACATTACTTACTTCCAATCTCTTCAAAGACACATTTATCTTCGATGAAAATGAACAGGCATGTCTCTTCGGCAAGGGAAGAATTCATTTGTGGAGGAGCACAGGATATCTCATTTGCATGTCTTCTTCCACCAACTTGGTGCTTGAGATCCCATCAGCTGCCTAAAGTTGGAGCCCTCCATTTGGATACTTTGTGGTTCTCATTGTTCCAGGAAGAGCGCAGTGGCTATGGGAAATGCACAGATACCACTTCTCCCTCTCACCAGGATTTTCTCTTACAGTGTTGGGCAGCAAGGGGTAGGGGAGCAAGAGGGGTTACTGGGGATGGGCCCAGGTCCTCATGTGCCTGTGCGGTACTGGACATTAAGCCCAGGGTCGTCTGCCTGTTTGGAAAGTGCTTGACCACTCCCTGATATTCTCAGTCTTCCTACTTGTTCATTTTGAGATAGTTAGGTTTCTCAGGCTGGGCTTGAATTTACTTTGTAGCCCAGGAAAGCCTTGAACTTGCGATTCTCCTGCCCCAGTCTCCAAGATAAGTGGAATTACCAGCTTTAATCACCACAAACAGCTTCACCAATTTTCTTTTTCTCTTTTAAAAAAAAGTTCTTGTTTAATGCACATGCATGAAGTGTGTGAGTGTGGGTGGCACTCACATGGAGGTGAGGCTATCTTTTGGGAGTCAGTTATCTCCATCCACTTGAGTTCTGGGGAACAATCCCAGACCATCAGGCTCAAGAATCAGGTGTTTTACTGAGACCTTTTGTTAGCTCTTATCTAATGTTCTTTGCAAAAATGAAGAGTCTGCCTGCTTTCCCTGACCATATAGTATGCATACAGAATGATGGACTATGTGTGTAGTCATGCTTATAGGCATGGTCGGTTAGGTATGAAGGCAAAATTGCCTGCAGAGATGGCCATTAGCTACAGACATAACCACTGTAATCTTTAAAGCCTTATTCAGTGCACACGATCAGAAGCCCACTTGATGCCATCTTACTCTATCTTCTCCCACTTACCACTATGTAGGATGGGCCTCTTCCTGCGAGAATTGGAAGAGCCAGTTAGCCATACAGCATCCCTCCTATATTCCAGGAGACTCACACCTACTCTCACTGATAACTAGGTTAATTCCATTTCCTTGTCTGATAAAGAGAATTTCAGTGGTGTCCGGCTGTGTTTCTTATGACTATACTTTAAACTGTTTTTAACCCTTGTATCCTTGGAGCCCTCTGATCTTTGGAGATCTTTTGTTAGCTCTAGCAATACCTGAGACTGTCACCACAGTCTCATTGGCAGGGATACCAAGGCCTTTGGTGGGCTACTGGGGTTGGGAATCATTCCAGCCTTATCACCTAACTATTCTCAGGGAGACAGAAAGATGACCCCATCCCCATCTTAGGAGCTTTTGTCCAGGGTGATTACACCAAGGGAAGATTGCAAGGAAAATGTTCAGCCTACAGAGGCCATCCTTAAGAGGTGGTAAAAAAATCAACCAGGCTATCTTTGGAGTAACCAGCATCAACTCCAACCTCCTAGATCCCTTCCATGGTCTTCGGAATCACCAATAGCCAACAATGCCCATGGTTTTCATTTACAGCTGCTAGACCATTCTAGACTTAATCCTAGACAAACTTTTAGTGCCTCTGTCTTCTCAAGCTGAAAAGAATCTGGGTAGAGGTGGGACAGGGAGGGCCTGGTTCTTTTGGGGAAGCTCTAGGATACAGATACCAAGTTTTGTGGGGTTTTTGAGCTGGACATGGAGATATTGGCCAGACCTGACATGGTGGAGTTGGGAAGGTACAAGACTGGTTGCATTTGCCAGAATGCACCAGGTTACATGGGTAAAAATACTGCCTACCCACAATGGGTAGGAGCCCAAGACCAGAGCTGGATTGAGTGCACAGATGATGTGAGTTTCCCCTCTGTATGTTGAGAATATGTTTATTACCATTGGTTAATAAAGAAGCTGTTTTGGCCAATGGCTTAGCAGAGTAAAGCCAGGCAGGAAATCTGAACAGAGATATAGAGAGAGAGCAGGCAGAGTCAGGGAGACACCATGTAGCTGCTGAAGGAGACACAGTCTTGTGGCAATACACAGATAAATAGAAATGGGTTAATTTACGATGTAAGAGCTACTAGGAATCCGCATAAGCTATTGACCAAACAATGTTCTAATTAATATAGTTTCTGTGTGATTATTTGAGTCTGGGCAGCCAGGAACGAATGAGCAGTCTCCATTTACACAATGGAACCAATGTGAGGCAACTACATCCACATAAAACCTGAGAGAGCTTGGGAAGGAATTCTAG
>LOJH01011583.1:9236-26337 GCA_001685095.1 Ellobius talpinus
ATTTTAGATTCATCTGTTGAGAGTTCTCTGTTTAGGTCTGTACCCCATTTTTTTAAATGGATTATTTGTTCTATTGATGACTAATTCCTTAAGTTCTTTGTATATTTTGGAGATCAGTCTTCTGTCCGATGTGGGGGTTGATGAAGATCTTTCCCCATTCGCTAGGCTGCCTTTTTGTCCTGTTGACCATGTCCTTTGCATTACAGAAGCTTTTCAGTTTCGAGAGGTCCCATTTATTAATTGATTCTCTCAGGGTCTGAGTGAGGTAACCCAGACCCAGAAAGACAAATATCATATGTACTCATTCATAAGTGGCTTTTAGATATAAAGCAAAGAAAATCAGCCTAAAATTCACAATCCCAGAGAACTTAGACAACAATGAGGACCCTAAGAGAGACATACAGGGATCTAATCTACATGGGAAGTAGAAAAGGCAAGATCTTCTGAGTAGATTGGGAGCATGGGGACCATGGGAGGTGATAGAAGGGGAGCAGAGAAAAATGTACAGCTCAATCAAATCAATTTAAAAACGTGGACCCCGTAAGCTGACCATATTCAAGTAGGTAGTCCTAAATCCATGGGTATATGAGCAACACAAATTGGAATTGGTGGATTATGAAAAGAATAAATAAATAAATAGATACCAAATTTTAACAGTGAAGTCATGGAGTTGGGGAGAGGTATGAAGTTGAATTTGAGGGGAAGCAGTGTGTGCGTGTGTGCGTGTGTGCGTGTGATATTTAAAAGAAGAATTAATCAAAAGGATGGTGATGTCAAAACGCTGCTTAGAACTATCTACACAGTTCTTCCGATTTCCAAATTATTGTCTGTATTTCTATAGCAAATTTGGGCCCCATTTCTCAACATCTCCCCTCCTGGCAATGACCTCAACTGATCAGAATGCCCACCTTGTCTTTCTGTTGCCTCGTTGCCTTCCCTTCCACCCATAGATTTAGAATTAATTCCTACAAGGTAAGATATGAATTTTTTCTTCCTCTTCCCCTACTAGAGTTATTATGTTCAGCATTCTACTCTAATTATTCTGGGACATATAATTATTAAAAGTGTTTGTCATGTTTAACTTGTAATTATTAATTTGGCTGTTGTCCCTCCTCATATAAGAGACAAGTATTCCCATCTAACTCCAGTGTAGATTTCAATGTTGCTGAACAAGGAATTAATTACTTTTGAACGAGTAATTTCCTTGATAGAGATTTTGGTTTCAATGCCCCTGTGTTCTATCATAGCAGAAGGGTTTCACTAAATTTTCATTCCTTAAAAAATACACTTTAAATTTTTATCGAAGCATATATCTTTCAAATGTGTCCTTTGTTAATGATTTTTATAGGTAACATACAATACAGGTATACAACTTATGACCTGTGTCTATTTATATATGCATTTAAGCAATTTTCTGTAATTTGAATATCCTCTACATTTGTAAAGTATTTTCCTTTGCTTCATTGTGTAACGTTTTTATGCTTTCTCTGTTTTCACTTGAACATTTTATGTATTTTCTTTTTATAGGTGTTACCATATCAATCATTTTTATTAGTTAAAGTTGGGTTTCAAAATATAATTTTTAAACATATCTAAAGTTCCCTTTAAATATAACTGCAGCATATTAGCATATTGTTTAGAGTATCTTTTTTTTAGAGCTACCCTTTCTATCCTTTTTTATGTATAATTTTGCATGGCACAGAACTATGGACTTTTGTTTACAATTGTTTTCTTTGTTTTCAATATATTATCTTTCTGTCTTCTGATGTAATGTTTGTTAGTAATGACACCATGGTTGTCTTCTTCCTTAATGAGTAAGATACTTTGATTCTATTCCCCTTTCAGTATTTGCTGTTTGTCTTTGCCATTTGGAAGTCTGAAAGGAGTTACATCAGGGGTTGTATCTTTGTTATATTTTTTTAAGCCATGCTGCATGTTTTCTGTGTCATTGAGTTTCTTTTATGACTCTCAGTGATCCAGTGAATCTTGGTGCTTATCATTTTGGTATTATAACTGCTATATCATTTGTTCCCCTTCTTATACTTCAATTACAAATATGCATGACCTTTGAACCCCCACCCACAGTTCCAAGTTAGTATCTCTAGCTTTTTTCATTGCATTTTGAGACAATTTCATTCTATTTATTTAAATGATATTATATATAGTATATATATACAAAAAATTGATAAAATAATAGAAAACAAAAATATCACATTAAATTTGGGCAAGAAAAACCCACAGAAGGAAAAGAGCCTAAGCAAGGGCACGAGAATCAGAGACTCACTTGTTCACATGCTCAGGAGTCCCATAAAAACATTAACTGGAAGCCATAAGGTATATGCAAAGAAGTATTAATTTTCGTTAGGTTCGTTGATGCTTTTGATGGCTGTCTCCAATCTCCTGCTTAAAGACAATCTTCACTACCCTGACACAGTGCTTTTCTTCATTTCCAACCCTTTCATTTATCTTTAGACTTTTCATCTGTTTACTTGCTTACCAGTTTATGTTTATTTATTGCCAACTGTTTCAAGGTTCATATTTTAACCACATTTTTTTGTTTTGTTTTGCTTTTAATTCCCTGACCAGTAATTCCTGAATATGTCTTACCTGGCTATATCTTTAAGGCTTCTCTATCTCTGCAGGAAGTGTTTTGTTTTCCCTTGCTCTTTCCTTTTCTGTTGAAAGCCAGAGGGGTAGTATCTGCAGGAAACAAGCTTCAGGTCTTTGGTTTGAAGCCTTACCTTATTCTAGCTGGAGACTGGGTTGTATTTCACAGTAGGTACAAATTAACATGCCTAGGTCTCCCAGTTTCTCCTGGGTCTTTGCTGGTCTTACTTTCAAAGTACTGCTCCAAAAGAGTTGGCATTTTGCCTGCCAAATACTCTCTTGGTGTGCTGGTGATCTTAGAGATGGATAGTGCTTTGCACACTCATTTTGCACTGTTAATAGGTTTGACACCGATCTGTGGCTGTAACATATATCTGAGGCTTCTCAATTTCTCTCTTAAGAAAGGCTGCCATCCAGGCATATGTCCTCCCCACAACTGAACCCAGCTCAGGAAATAACTTTTCTCCTGATGTTAGCATTTACTTTTGACAATGTTCCAGACTATGCCCACCATCCTTTTCTCTTACCAAAGTACAAAAAATATCCATCTCTGTGATCTCTCAGAGTTTCCCACTGATACCCTTGTTCATCAAAACAACCAGTTAAACCATAACTTGTTTTTTTTTTCTGCTAGGTTATATCTAAAGTACCTACTGTTCAATAAGCCCACCTCTCCTGCCAATTTTGATTTTCTTTCCAGACAAGCATGAAATGATTTGCTCTATAACCTTGGCTTCCTAATAGGCCCAAGGACAGATATTTGTGTTTCATTGTAAAGCTTTATCTTAATTTAAGCTTTAGTGATTATTTCTAAGTTCTTACTTAGCCTGACAGTCCATTCAACACTAATTATTTCAATCAGCTATAATAGATTGGACAGCACTGCATACCTACTTCTACATTAGATTTAGAAATAATTTGGTTTTCAGATTTGTTTGAGTTATGACCGAGTGCTCCTTCCCTCTCATTTCCTCAGCTAATGGAAATCGGGTGTTTGTTCTTGGTAAGAGGTGTTTTCACTTTACCACCTTTTTACATCTTAACCCCCACCCCCTTGGTCCGTATTGTGTATGTCAGTGTGTGCTTGTCTGTGTGTGCTTCCGTGTCTGTGCAGGAGTGTAAGCACATATATGCATACAAAAAAAGAGGCCAGAGTTTGACTTCCAGTATCTTCCTTCATAGCTCTTCACCTTGGTTTTGAACACCAAGTCCCTTAGTGAAGCTAAATTCACTATACTGCCTGCTAATGGATTCCTAGGGAATCCAGCTGTCTCCTGTTCCCCAGCATTAGCATTACAGCAGCAGATGACTGACACTGGCTTTTAACATAATTGTTAGGATGCAAATTCAGATTATGATGCTTGCATGCAAATGTTTACCCAGTCCTGGTAGTGCCAACCCATACCAAGCCTTTGAGCTATAAATACAAGCTTCATTTTACACAGAGAAAAACATATCTCTGAGAGCAATAGATCTCCTGGGTTCACAAGCTGGAAGAGACTAAAGTGTGTTTCTACTTTGATTTTGAATCCAATTCTCCGTAAGGTTAAAAGCCAAGGAAAATTTGGACAAGAAGGCAAATAAATAGCACGTATTTATTTATGTATTTTTGGCTTTTCGAGACATGGTTTTGCTGTAGTTTTAGAGCCTGTCCTAAACTAGCTCTTATAGACCAGGCTGGCCTCAAACTCACGGAGATCCGCCTGCCTCTGCCTCCCGAGTGCTGGGATTAAAGGCATGTGCCACCACCACCCAGCTGATAGCACATATTTAAATGAAAGGTCCCTGACAATTGTGTTTGCACGATTTTCTCTTTTCCTCTGTTCTCTAAATGATGGAGGTGGAGATTTCATCTACCTCTTGCTTGTTCAGTTACTTTTGCTAAAACGGTCGCTTCCTCCATTTTCAGCTTCTCAAAGGTAGGCAGTAGGGCCTCCTGAAACAGTGTGGATGTTTGGTAGACATATTAAGCATTCCCCTCATTTACAAAGGCAGAGTCAGGTGAGAGTACATGGCTTTATTAGGCTGCCAGAATGAATATCATTCAATTAATGCAAATTATGCTGTTATTCTTAAGAGTCTGACTTTCAAAACTACACAAATCTCCAGGCACAGGGTTGAAGGACGACTTTTACCTTGGAGGATTTGACAATGCCTGTACATCCTGGGGAGCAGGAGTAATGATATTAATAAATATCTAATAATTTTGGAATCTTTACTTATTAATCCCCAAAGGTACCTTCTCCTACTATATTTTATAATAATTATAACTTTTTTCTATAAGGAAAATTATTTTTTTTCAAAAGCAAGAATTTAATTATAGTTGGTTTTGTCTGAGGCATAATGGCACAGTTCAACATAACCCCCTACTTCCCAAGGTGAGCCTACCTGCGCTGAGGCCTCCTCTCTTCTTAACTCCTTAACTCCTTTCCGTTGTTCTTTACACTTTACAGTTTAGAAATGGAAAACACATAAATAAAAGTTATTTTCTCAATCTGTTAGACCAACTCCCATGAGTCACTAAGACGAAGGGATTTAAATGGGTCTTTTGGGATGTTCTGAGTTTATCCGAACACAGGACAGTTTGCATTCTACACCTGTCAGTGTTCCATAAACATCAATTAGCTGACATAACAACCTGGGAACTTTGGTCCTATCGCATCTGCTTCATAGATAAAATGATTGCAACATGTAATCAAGCTATGTGGAGTGAGATATGGAATGCTTTCCCACAAGTAGGGAGACGGAGTCACAGGCTTGAAGTGAACAAAATTAAAAGAAGCCTGATTGGCAGTTACTCTCATTTGTGATCTTCATATTCAGTAAATATTAATTTAGATTTTGCTATTTGAGAAGCACTAAATCCTGCTTGGTTCTCACACAAAGTTACTCTTTATTCAACCTTTTTAACCCTTTTCCAGGCACTTGCCACCCAGCGGGATCAATAGCATCTTTTTATTATGGATTCAGAAACAGCTGCTGCTGGCCTATGGTTACCTCACTTCATTTCACAGCAGGCATCTCCCTCCATTCAGATGTGCATACTTGTGAGTTCAGAATATATGCTTATTTTCCTGTGTTTGACGTAATCCTGTCCTGCCTGTCTCCTGAAGAGGGTGGCTCCTGTACTGACATGTTGTCTGAAACCTCACTTGTTCACACTTCTATACACTTTTCCTCTCAACCCTTTCCTTTTATAAATCACCCCCCCCTTACCCACGTGTTGTCTTCTTACCCCATGCTGTCAAAAGTCAAATACCTTGACAAAAGCTCTAAAATCTATTACGGAGCACTCATTTATGACAAATTTTTCCCTACAACTTGGCAAAGTCCTTTATTTCTATCATATCAGTTTCTCAAGAATCTCCACCCAGGACTCCCTTGTCTCCGTATCTTTAAAAAGCTAAGTGCCTTTTAGAATCACATAAATTATTTAAAAATCTTCTGACTGATATTATTGTTCAAATCTTTGTGTTCTCACCTTCCCTGGATTACCTGGATCTTGTAATTTCATTTGCTGTTAATAGCTGCCTCATCTTTGAGAAGAAAATATCCCATCTTGCTGTTCTTACAAATTGAACTTATTTATCTGCATAAGTACTCACTGTTATGTAAGATAGTTGCAAATTTCTTTTTTTTTCTAGTCACTTTACACTCTGTCCACAATTTCCCTTCCCCCCTCACCTCCTGGTTCCCTTCCACTTCTGTCCTCACCTCAATCCACTCCTCTTCTGTTTCTGTTCAGAAAGGGACAGGGCTCACATGGATATCAACAAGCATGACACATCAAGTTACAGTAAAACTAAGCCCCTCCCCTGGGCAAGGCTATCTAGTAGGATGAGTAGGTTCCAAGAGACCTCCAAAGCATTAGGGATATTTCCTACTCCCATTGTTAGGAGGCGTACAAGACCAAGCTACATGGCTGCCACATATAATTAGAGGGCTGAGGTAGGTCACAGAATATAAGAGTTGCGGAATCCTTCATTGCACATGGAATGTTGTAATAAGAAAATATGTCTATATTTGCAGTAACTTAAGAAATATAGATGTGACACCTTTATATTTTCATTAAAGTGGGTTTGATTCACAGTTTGAGAAACAACCCAATCAACTCTAGTTAGCAACCACAGTCTTCCGGCTTAAGGTAGTAGATAATCCTTAAGGTAGTAGATAATCCCTTATGCTATCAGGCTCTCATATGAAGCCACATTGGACAGTAGCTTTGGTTGTGAGAAATAGACACTTTTAAATCCTTGGCAAAAGTAGGTACCTATTTATTTGTATTCTGGCTACAGCAGGATGCAGTACTATCAAAATACATTTTTGTGTGGGTTTCTTAGGATCTCATTTTAGTTTTGGGGATTGATATCTTCTTCTTATCTCATTTACCCCATAATCCAAACTCTGCCTCACATGTTGGAATGTGTCCCATCTGACTTAATGAAATTCCAAGTTTTACTCAGATTTGCCTTTCTAGGTTGGAAGACACTACTCTCCAGCCACCATGGAAGGCCCATGACCCACCTGCTTTCCCTGTAAAACTTCTGCCATGAGTTGAAATAGAACCCCAGTGAAGGGTTTTGTTTTTCAAAGACAAAATCGGAACACACTTAAATGCTTCCACTTTTTGAACAAATTGACCTAGTTCTGCCACCAGGTACAGGATAGAAGGAGAGAGGTAGCAGATCTCATCAGAGAAAAGGTGGAGCCACATGTATGAAAATAAGGCGGGATTCTCTGCCATTATCTACTTTCACAGGGTCTTGGTTTTGATTTAGGTAAAGAAGAACCAAGCTATTCCTGGAAGGCTGTCACTTTCACATATGAAACAGACTCTCTTAGGTACTTGTTCTCACAAACTGTTACTGCCACAATCACCCTAACTAAAGCAGCGTCAGGGGCTTGGGGTGATAATATGTCCTGGACGGAAGTTAGGGCAGGAACTCAAACAGAAACTTGAAACAGGTAATGGAAGAATAATGCTTCCTGGTTCACTTATAGGCTCATGCTTAACCATTTTGGGGAATGGTACCCTCAGGGAGGCTGGATTCCTTCTCTTCAAATAACCATCTAGGCAACCCCCTCCCCTGGCGTTTGCAGAGGACAATTAGTTCTGGGAACTGTCTTAATTGAGATTTCTTTCTCAGAAGATCTGAGCTGTGTCAGGCTCAGACACAAAGCAGAGCAGGAGAGCACTTTTTGTCACTGTTACTCTAATACCTAACAGAAGGGTTCGAAGACTCACTTTTCTTCATGGCTTCAAAGCCTTCATCTCATCGTGTGGAAGACATATCAGGAATGCTGAGCTCATGGCTGGGGGAATGTATGGTGTGTGTGTGTGTGTGTGTGTGTGTGTGTGTGTGTGTATGTATGTATGTAGCCAGAAAACAAATAACAAAGCCAGAAGAAAAGGCTGAGTATAGCCCTCAAGTCACATCCCCAGGGACTGATGACCAACTTCTATCAGCTGAGATTATGTCCTTGGGATTCCATATCCACCCAAAATGTCAGCGCCAAATGTCAGCAACCATTAAGAATACGAGACTGTTTAGAACATTTCAGATTTAAACCACAGCATTACGCTTTTGATGGTAAAGACTCCGGCCATCTCTTAAGGCAAAACTATTGAATCTAAATTCAAAGTCTTAACAGCTCTAATGATTATTACAGGAAGTTTTGATAATTAATATAATTCTTAATCATAAGTATCTATGAAATAAGACAGAAACTTTCAGATTTTCAACATATAACGTGACACAAAACATTCTCAAGACAAGGTGTGTGGTGGCTGGGGGAAAGAAGGGAGTAATAGGGTCAAAGTAAGACTAAAACTTAGAAGAGTAAATATTAAACCATGTAGATCTGTGCTCAGCATCCATAGCATGTGGTGATATCATTAGTCTATTGTTCTCAAACCAGCTAGGTTCCATTTCCCAAAGTTTCCCTGTTCCCGAATAGTGCCAGGAACCGGTCAACAAAGTTTCAAGTCATTAGGCCATGGAAGAAATAACAGATTCAACCATAACACAAATTATGTGGTATCTTTCCCATGCTCATGCATCTTAATTTTGTCAATCTTTAGAGATATCAGAAAAACAATCAACTAATATTTCAGGTCCAGGTCAACGTGTTTTGATACTACTGTGTCCCTAGACTGCAGCACATGGGAGTTTTTAGAGGTAATGACTTATGATAGCCAAAGTGATTCTCTGTCATTACGTCCATCCCATTTGTCACCATAGGTGTATGTGTTAGCAAGAGTTCCTCAATATTCTTGCTTCTGTCTTAAGTAACAGGCATTTCTAATTCTTTAATATGAAGTTATAAGAATTCACTGAGTAGAAAACTTAATGCAGAGGCTGGCACACAGCAAATACCAATAAGTGTTAATCATTATTGTGTGGAAACACTGGGTCTTAATAGAGCATTTGGCACATGTTAAGTATTGAGAGTCTTTGAAGTATCACCACGTCAATAATTTGAACAACAAAGCAAAACAGACTCTACTGAAAACTCTTTATTAGTAAATTCAATTCTGTACATTTTAAACACATTTTTGCACATCAGTAATAAAATTAATATTTATGTCAACTTTTTAGCAATTAAAGAGTGTGTGTAAATATGATGACTGATTTGGTTTATGCAACTTTATTATAAACAGCCAGTTCCTTAGGGAAGTGCATCTTTGTATGAATTCTGCAGGCTACCAGGTTCTTATTCTGCTTCACTTGTCTAGACTCATATCTTCATCTGGGGGTTTTCTTGAAACTGGCCTTGCAGAGATTCTTCAGTGGATGGTCTTGTCTGTCCTTAATTACTCAAGGATTCTCTCTTTCTATATGGTTTTGGCTCATTATGGTTGTCCTGGGGACTAAGTTTCCAGAGAGCATTTTCCCTGGAGTGAATGATTATGAAGCTTCTTCCTGGATCACACTTACCAACATTCTTTGGTAGATGCTATGTGGAGAAGGCAGAGTTGCTGTGGAAAATGTCTAAATGCACTGGAATGTGACTAAGTAACACTGAGCATTGGTTATTAACATCCAGACTCTGGTGGGTCTTATATAAAATTGGTTCTTCTGGGTACTATGCTTCTCAGAGATTCTACTTCCTTGCACTCTTGCAGACAGTAGGGCAGAAAAAAAGAGAGAGTATTTAAAATTGTAAGTTAACAGTGTGGTAACCACTGTTTTTTTTTTTGTTAAAGTAAGCATAGTGTTAAGTCAACACAAAAATTCCTTTTATCTCCAGATGGTGCTTGCTTTCTGCTCGTCTCTATGCAGATTCTTTTTCTGGTCCCTGACTAACTGAGCAGATATGATCTCAACATCATGAAGAACTCCATGATTTACAGAGTCTGGGTCATAGGAAGTCCTCATTTTCAAAAAAAAAAAAAAGATGCTAATGGTTCTGTCTCATCCCTAGTTTAATGTACGGATGATTTGTCTGACAGAGAACCTGAGAGATCCCTTCCCTGGTCTACTTAGGCTCTTTTCTAGACTGGCCCAGATCCACATTCAACTATTTCATTTTTCAATTACTGTGACTCTAAACCCAGCAACAGTTCTCTATAACACTTCCCAGATATCTGACCCTTAGTAACTTCTGATTCATAACGAATCCATTTTCATACTGTAGGGTTCTTCTCTTCCTCTTTGAGCAACAGGAAGGAGCACTGATTTTTCTATGTGACTTGTAAGTTTAGTATATTAATAGGGCTGTGTTGTGAATTGAAGGAAAACATGCAAGACTACAATTATGTTCCATAAAATACAATGCATTCCCAATATTTAATTTATTATTAATCTCATTTCATTTGTTGAGATTTATAAATATTCTTCAGTTATAAGTTATGTGTTGTCTTTTATAAGTAGAAGTTGATAAAGACTTTGGGATTATTTTATATGCAAATAAAGTAAAATAACTTTATGTGATTTTTTTATAGTTCTCATTTTACTTCCTTCCCAGACAATGGTATTCATCTTGTTATCATTATGGATTATTTTCCCCCATACCTGTCTTATATTCTTTCTGCCCTTGAATGTTTTTTACCAATACTAGGAAAAATTAATGAAATAAAATTTTATAAATATTAATCCATGGAGCAAATTAGAAAAAGAAATTTTGAAGGTCAAGAAAGATCAAAATCTGTCTGAATTTCCAGTGACTTTGAAATGAATGATCCATGAAGTCTTTCCTTCTATCCTTTCATGGACACATTCCTGCACCAAAAGAGCAGAGGTTCTTTATATACACAAGATATGTATGTATCTGCTCTTCATAGTTTTGATTAGCAAAAGCTATCAGTTCACTCTATGTTTGATTTGTAAATATAATGTTTGTTTTGTAGGGAGAATTGGGACAAATATTATAATTACCAAAATATACCATATATGTACCCCCTAGAAACAGCCTCTCTTCAACACTTAGTCTTTAAGACATAATGTTGTGCACTACTATGAGCCCTCATGTTCCTTACATTAACACTTTAACCACTCGCAAGGTTGTATAAGAGACTTCAAGCAATCAGATCAAGCTACAGCCCGGTGGGCAAGGTCAGTATACTTTTATAGAGAACCCAGAACTCTGTTACCCACCTAACCTCTCCCATAAGCGAAAAAAGGGGCCTTTGACAACACCCAATCTGACTGTTCCTTGATCTTGGACTTTCAGATTAATAACCATAAAGAATAAGTGTGTGTTATTTGAACCTCTCATATCTAGTACTTTTGTTATTATAGCCACAATGTAGTAACACTTTTCATGTATTAGACACATAGATACACAAACCCACAACAGGGTTTCATTCAGTAGCAGTCTTTCTCACTATGGTCTGTACCTTGTTTTGTCACTTGCACAAAAATGACTTCACATTTCTCCCCCTGATCATCTGTTGTTGTGAAGATGAAAACAACAAAATAGGTCTCAGAAAAATCCCCTGTTGAGAAAGAATTATTGTTGAGGCTTGGGTGCCATGCTGCCTAGCTTTCAACACCAACCATACCTAATGCATTGGCAAGGTGACATTAGATAAATCAGTAATATTATTAGTGCTTTTGCCATCAAAAGAATGATCTTAGTAGTCAGGTGATCTAAGTTATCAACATAGCAATCATGATTACAATAAGAAAAGCCTGAGTTAATAATTTAAAATTATATTGGCAAACAGATTTAATGAAGTGTAAATCATTAAGAGTTTGTATATGATGTAAAAGCACAATAATATTTTTTCACATTTTGAAAATTAGCATAGAATTGATTTTCTTCAAGATATAAATAACTCACAGCAAAAATAAGGAAGAAAGAAAACCTTCCATTTAATGAAAACAGTTATGACACTTGAATTCAGATGAGCAAAACAAAATAACAAAATGCCCCAAAATTATTCCCTATAGATATGGTATTACATTCCTTTAACATCTCCCTTAAAAAACTTTTTGACATTTCTTCCATTTTGCGTTGATTAAAATTTCATATATAAGTATAAAATAAAATGATTTGTAGACAGTTGCAGATTAAATTCTAGTTACCTTTCCTGCTATGATAATAAAACCTCCTGTTTTATTATAAAAATAAATGCAATTTGGGGATAAAAGGACTTATTTCCTTTATTAATTTATGTTTTTCTAATTTTGAATTTTTCTTTTTTCTTTTTTATTGAAAATATATTATTCTCTCATAAAATGCATCTCAACCACAGTTTCTCTGCCTTCCACTCCTCCAAGATCTCCTGTACCTCCGCTCTCCATCTGATGCACCCTCCACTCCCCTTTCCTCTTCAGAGATCAGGCCTATAAGATATGAAGCCAAAATGGACAAAACAAGGTACAATAAGGACAAGGCAAAAGACCTCATAACAAGGCTGTACAAGGCAACCTAGAAGGAGGAAATGAGTCTCAAGAGCAGGGAAAAAGAGTCAGAGATACACCTGTTCCCATTGTTAGGAGTCCCACAAAAACACCAAGCTAACAGCCACAACCTACATGCAAGGACCTGTTGCAGACTCTTGTAGGAATCATGTTTTCTGCTGCTACTTTCTATGAGCTCATAGTGTCCAGGCTGATGGGGGGGGTGATATCAAAGGTTTTTGGTGGGTTTTTTTTTATCTCTGATGTTACATTCATTGATCATTGACAGCAAAAGCAGAACAGGAGCTCAAGGCAGTAACTAGAGGCTCAAGTAAAGTAGAGACTATGGAGGATTGCTGTTTACTTGATAGCACCAAGGCTCATTACAACTACCGTTCTTATTAATTGGCTCAGAGCTGATACCACAGTGATTGGCCCCTCCTACAGCAATTAGCAATCAGGAAAATGCCCCCACAGAAATGCCTATAGACGATCTGATGTAGTTAATGCTTCACCTAGCTTTCCTTTTCCCAAGTGTGTCAAGTTGAGAGCTGAGATTAGCCCTCCCAAATATTATGAAAGTAATAACTCTCCAGCAATTGGAAAATACGCAAGAATGTAGTCATTCCATCTCCATTGATCAGGATTCCAGGAAAAGAAAAATTGCTTTGTTTATAAAGGTAAGACCATGATGTACTTGCTTGCAGGCCATTTTCATTTATTTCACATTTAAAGTTACCTAAATGAACCTTATTTTCTAATTAAAGATTTCTTTCATGGTCAGCAAATTGCTTTCAAGTTTGGCCTGTAAGTCTGCTGAGTGCCTCCATCATATTCTGACTCAAACATAATAAAGCAAATTTCTATATTCATAAGAAGAATGTTTTCTGTCAGAATTGCTTTTGATTAGTGTGAGGCTATATTACTGGGAAAGGACCCTGAGTGTATTTTATCAAAGTGCAGTAATTGTACTAGAAATATGATGGCAATGGCTTTCGTTTGCTTTGAGTCTAATAGCTATAAAAGCCATGGGGAAATAGACTTTGTGCTACTTTTGCACAAAACAATGACTGTCCATTGCATGCCACTGTTATGCTCTTGATTTGCGTAAGAGAGAACGCTGGGTTTACACTCAGGGTTTTTCCTATTCTAGTGTATAGGCACAGTCAACGAAAATGGCCTTGGCCTTCAGTCTGCACATACTGAAGAAAACTGAAAGAAGCATATTTAGAAAAACATGGATGAAGGGCATTAGAGAATCAGGAAGTACACACAGGATACAGTGTATTTGAGAAGTTCAAATGCTTTGTTTCCCAATATTTAATGAACCATAATAAAGTGAAATATAGGTGCCTGACAAGGAGCTATGGAGATGGCCATGTTGAGGTCTTCTTTTTGGTAGATGACATTTGCAGCCTAGTGCTGTCTCGGGGAAGTTTGCAATTTAGGTATGATTAACTCATTGTTCAAATATAAATACCAACGTTTGCATTTTAATCCAGAAAGAGTTCACTGAAGGTGTTATTTTTAAAATATTAAAATAATATAAAATCAAATCACAAGTCATCCTATGATATTAGAAAAATCCAACTATGAAACACCCCAATGTGCCTTTTGGATTATCTTTATTTAATACCAGAATTAGCTCAGATAAAAAGATATTTGCAATTAATTTCATGGAAATGAATAGATTTGTAGAATTCCATGAGAGGATTGGGTTTTACAATATGGATTAGATCTTCAGTGTTAGCCTGCAGTGATCCATTTTCATTTTGCAAGGCGTTATGTACTGTTATTTTGTTGCTAACTCTATTTTTAAAAAGACTTTGGTTTTTATTTTACGTGTTTGAGCTTTTGCCTACATGTGTTTGTGTGCACTGCGTGTGTTTGTGCAAATCCGCACACACTTGCAGGCCTAAAGAGGAGGCCTGAAGAGTACATCGGTTTCCCTACAACAGGAGATACAAATAGTTGTCAGCTGCTAAGTGGGCACTGTAATACTCTTGACTGATGAACTATATCTCTAGCCCGTGTAGCTCACTCTCTTGAAAAGACATCTATTCTGTTGCTATAATATAGCATAAATGACCCAAAATATTTTTCTTTGTTCTGTGGTTGCACAAGCTCTCCCTAAATGCCTCAACCCCAAAAGATTAGTCTTAAGGTAATACCATCGCTATGTGATATAATGGGACCAATGGAAGATCTTTGCATCATTAAACTGTGCTAGCATTTATTTGGAGAGCATAGGTATTCAGTCTTTTCCTGTTTCCTTGATTGTTTTATAAGTAGTTTGCTCTGCTACAAGCTCTCCTCGTGGAGTTCTATTTTATTCAGAAACACATGCACATGAACCTATAGGACTAGAGATAGCTAACACTTCTCATCATGAGTTAATTGAATCCAGTATGTACTTATAATAATATAACGTTTTTAAAGAGAAAAAGACAGATTAAACATGTATGTGGTTACAACTGCAAATACTAAAATAAGGTAAAGTACATCATTCTCACTTTCCTGTTTGAACATGTTTATTGAAATTAAATTTAATTTTTTGTTTCCCACTTAATCTCAGAATGAGATCAGTGTTGGGAATTCCTCCTACCTACATATATTTCAAAATAAGGTGTTGCACAATTTAAGTAAGCAGTGACCAGCACAATCTGCACACTGCCTTGAAAGCTGATGTGTTGATTATAAGCAAATGAGAGTGATTTTAAAACCTAAGTTGCAGCCCTTTTTCTTTTCCTATTCGAATACCAGTTATTTATTGAATATAAATGCACAATGATTTTTGAACCTAGCTAAGATTTTGTTTTCAAAGAAGCCCAATTTTAAAAATTATGTCAGAAGAATAAAGCAAATTGTTGTATTGAAAACAATAATACTGGCTAGTACTTATTAGCTGCCAACTCTGAACTGTTCAATTTTATATTGAAGTATAAGTATCGGTCAACAGAGTTCGTATAGATAAGTACTCAGAGTGTCGGGTCTAAGTCACCTGCCAAATATAGAGAAAAATGAAGGCACAGTTTAAACCTTGTAACCATAGCAGCAAATCTCAGTTATGTTATTACTATGGACACAGTTTCACATAGGATAGCTTGTCTCAATCAACTCCATAAACATTTAAATGTGCAAAAATAGAATCCTAAATATTTCTAGAACTGTATTCAAAAGTTGTTATATTTTATGCTTATAGAATCTCTTAAGCTTCAAGGTGTGTGTGTGTATTTGTGAAAACTACAAATTATCAGATAAGTGCTTTCTGAGAGCAATATGATAGTTAAAACAGAGAGCCTAAGGTATTTAAATGCCTTAACCCCTACTGTGTGCTGGCTCTAATACAGGGTGTCGTCCTATACTAATGTGTCTGCTTGTGTAGCTCAAATGTGGACCACATCAAACAGATGAATACTTTATCTTCTTCATCAGCATCTTACCAAATAGAAAACTCAGGAACAAAGAGAAAAAGAGACTCTTGTGTAGAATCATACAAACAGGAGCTACTTAGCAAACTCAAGGTTTCCATATGGATAGCAGAAAATCTTAACCACTTGGCCCAAGTGCTTTTTTAAAACAGCATTTCCTGTAATAAAGTTAACTTGATTAAAGAGAATTTAATAGCCTATTTTTACCTACAGCAATATTACATTAAGCTTCAAAGAAAGACATGTTTGCTAAATCACCTAATTCTAAGATCTAGTTGGGTGAATCAGTCATTAGCATTGAATGATATTTCTACTTAGTTTTTTTAATCAGAGAATTGCCTGCCATTTGAGAGCATTAATGATTTATTAATTGAAATTTAGATACCATAATTATTTTGCTATTACTTTATTTGTTTAAAATTAAATTCTATCAGTTATTTTTAGCAATGGTTATTATAGTAGGAGTTCTGAAATAAATATTAATGATAAAAACACAATAGTCCTGGAATATAAAGATCATGTACTAAAACTTAGTCTGAAGAAAAGGAAGGGATGGGGAAAAGCTAAGAAATTATTGAGAAGAACATCTCTGACCTTCAGTGCCTTTCCAGTTACATATGTCCTTACTCTATGCAGCAGTTTCAAGAGGCTGAGAGGTTTGGGGAGGATAACAAAGAGCAGAAGATACCGTAGGATGAGGAAATTCATGAGAAGGATTTACAGGGGAAAAAAGGAAAGTTTGAAGTCAAAAGTGGTAGAAGACAAATAAAGAAAAGGGTTGTAAACCCCAGGGTGAACAGGTCCAGTGAAGATAAAGAGCAGCTGGAAAGAACTTGCGAAACAGGACATGATGTGTCAGGCATAAATCAATGAGAGGTATCAGTGAGTCTGGCAGGGGTGCCACATGCCTTTAATCCCAGGATTTGGGAGGTAGGGGAAGGTGGATCTCAATGAGATTGAGGCCAGCCTGGTCTACAGAGTGAGTCTCATGACAGTCAGGACTACACAGAGAAACCCTGTCTCAAAACAAACAAACAAACAAAAAAAAAACCCAAAGAGTCATCAGTTGAAAATAGATCACAAGAGGTTAAGAAGAAAAATTGTATGATCTTGAATGTGGAAGTACAAGAAAATTGAGTGGAGGGTGTATGAGGTCCCCTGGTATTATATATATATATATATATATATATATATATATATATATATATATATATA
>LOJH01011584.1:6286-23630 GCA_001685095.1 Ellobius talpinus
CAGGGAACAGTGTAACTGACTGTGTTGAAGGTCACAGAGGTAGGACTCCTCTGTAAGAAGCCTGGACTTGGAAGAGACCCAGCCATACCCAAGCACTGCAGGCAGAAGAGGTGTGGCAGGCAGGCAGGCTGGTAGCAGATCCAGGACTCCTCAGCTTAGGGTGTGAATGATGGCTTGTCAGGAAGATGTGTTTGTAAACTAATGACTTTCACAGTGTGATGAGATTGGAAAGGAGGCCATTAGGCTTCCCCTGACTTAACCCTTGGAATGTTTCCAGGCCTGCCGGCTGCCAGTTCTTTAATCATGAGTTAATCACCTTCAGGGATATCTCCGAAAGCTGGTCTGGGAAGCTCTGCACTGCTACTCTGTTTACTCATCAGGGCAGTCGTCTCTCCAAATAAGGACGCTGAGAGGTTTTCTGTGGTAACCTTAAACCTGTGTTTGTCAGTAGCAACTTACACAGGCAATTACATGGCTCTGTAACTCAGAAAAAAAACTAAATTATTATTTATGCATTTTTAATGACTTTTGTAAAAGCACTTGATGGTAGTGGAGGGAGAGGTGCAGTCACCTTGTTCCTTCCAGGATTAATCATGAACTTCAGTCCAGATCTGGGAGGAAATCAGAACTGGGAAATGGCCTAATAATCAGGCCAGTCTGATTAATTGTGACAATTAGCATTGGGCTACAGCACATAACCAACTGATTATGAATCATTTGAGCACTTTAGATAAATTTTCAATACAGGCAATTATAATGAAAGGACTCCTGATCCTCACATAATGGCTTCATTAAGTTAATTCAGTTCTGAGGTTGAAGAAAATTTTCCTTTATGGAAAAGAAACCAGTGAAATTTAGCTTCTATTCATTCTTAGCAAAGAGAAAACTCTTAAAAGATCTCTCTCTCTCTCAGACACACACACACAACACACACACACCTGCAGACAGCTTACTCTTTTATGAGACTATTTACACACACACATTTACACATACATATGCATGCCATTTACACACACACGCACATTTACACACACATACATACACACACACCTGCAGATAGCTTACTCTTTTCTGAGACTATGCTACTAACTAGAAAGTCATAAAGGTCATGGTTTCTACTCTCTCGGCTTAGTTGAATGAACTAAATCTTGTCTTGGGTTGTGTTTTATATTCTGTAAATTGTCTGCCTTGTTGAGGTTAAAGAGCTTTGGGGGAGTAATCTATGAGGAATGGGCACTTCGAAGAGACAAATACGTCTGTTGTGCAAACAGTCAACTCATCGAGCTTTCACTGTTAAAGACAAAGCTGGCGCCAAGTCCAGACCCTGCAGCATCAGTGTGGCTGGGGGAACAAAGATGGTTTTAGGTGAGGTCAAATCATGCTTTCAGTTAACATCAACACCTTTGCAAGATCAGACAGTGGGGATAGCAGGAAAGACTCTCTAAGAGGGGGACGAAAACATCCCACAGTAAAATTGGTTCTCTTGGAAGTGCGACCCTACTTCCCAGACACCCCTTATCTAGAACATATGAGGCTTTTTCCTGGACAAAGTGCCTTTGTATTTAAGCCTCCTCACCAGTGGTCTTCAGGGGGCAGGGAGGGAGAAACCCAGAATTCCCAGCATTGTCCTTTACTTCTAGCTTCGAATGCTGCTGATGGCTTCCAGGCTCTGACACCATTTTAGACTAGCTTCCCATGCCTTTGTTTGTGGGAGCTGATTTCCATTTATCTGTACATTCCTGGTAGAGCCTTGGCTTCAGCACAGCTGCGGGGAAGAGGAGGGTTTGGTCTGTGCCCACGGAGTCCTGCTGGCACAAAGATGCACTAGCTCAATTCCCTTTGACTCATTACCTCATTATTGAAACCGAGTATTTGTGGGTCTTCCTCGGACTCTGGTTGACTTTGAAAAATGAAATTTAATTGCTGGTTCCACCTTTTAGCAGGAGAGATGTAGGATATCTGACTTGGTCCTCTGATTGTCTTTTCTCACCCTCAACAAAGATTTCAAGTACAGACTCCAGTGTGACACTTGAGAACTATATTATTTGCAATAATTTTGGGCCAGTAGATTAAGCATATTGTTAGCTAGCTCTTATATCTTAAATTCAAACATTTCCATTATTTTACATTTTACCACAAGGCTTGAGGTTTACTGGTGAGGTTCCAGTGTGTCTGTCTTCTACAGCAGCTATATGGTGTCTCTTTGACTCCGCCTACTCTGTCTTCCTCTAGCTGCTTGGAATTCCTGCCTTGCCCTATTCTGTACTGCCATAGGCCCAGAGCAGCTTCTTTATTAACCAATGGCATTCACAGCATACAGAGGGGAATCCCACATCATATATTCTGTCTTAGGCTCTTCCTAAGAGACATGTGTCCTCATGACAGTTTGGACCCAGCCTCAGCCTGCCTGGTTCTCTGATGAAAACTTTCCCAGAACCCGACAAAGTCTTACCACATATTTGTGGAATTAATGGCTGAGTGCTCTTCAAAGCCTCCTTCAAATCTAATCCCCTTTTTAACCTGTGCTAGTTTCTATGAAAACATTCATCTTGGTTTTCACGAGCAGATTATCAATTCCAAAAAGATGAAATAAATCCATAACATGTACGCTTGGGATGGCATGCTAACAGAAAGCAAGCAAAAGCTATGTCTTGAAGGACAGCACATAGGCCTGGCTCATAAAATACACACTTGGGGAAAGTACATGGGCAGGACTCACAAAACACACAGTCATTGACCGCTTCCTACTTGCCAGGGACTGTTCTAACATCTGAGATGCTAACCCACTGACAAGGAAACCTCCACACTCTGCAGTTCTCTGGTCTGGGTTGATGCACCGACACTCTGAGCTTTCCACCCTTTCTGTAAGAACTAAGCTAGGTTATCTCTACGCTCTATAAACCTCAGCATTCTTTGGGCATTGAGTATTCATTTGCAGAGTGATGAGTGGTATTTAGCAAGCACTAAATTATTCCAGGACATGACCTTGACTCTATCAAAGTGTGGTTCTTGTCTATGGTAGCAGGGTCTATCTTCAGTATCATTGAATCTACTTATTGTAGGTTTTTCTCTTTCCTGTCAGCCAACTCCCAAACAATGAGACAGAGGCTTCTTATTCATTATGAAAGCTTGGCCAATAGTTTAGACTTGCTTCTAACTAGCTTTTATAACCTAGTCATAGTTCTATTAATTTGCATCCTGTCACATGGGCCGTGGCTGTTACCATTCCTCCTATACATCCTGCTTCCTCTACATCTGACTGGCAACCTCCTCCTCCTTCTTCCCAGCATCCTCTTTGCCAAGCTATTGGCCATTCAACTTTTCACTAATCCAGTCTGAGTGACACATCCTCACAGTGTACAGAAAGATTATTCCACAATAGCTTATTTGTTCAGCACATATATTTTAGCATCCTTACATGCAAATCAGTGAAGATGCTAGAGGGTCATCAGTGAACAAGATTCAAACCTTGCCTTCGGATGGATACTCTCCCTCCCCTACCGTAATTCACCAAGCAGACTAGAAGCCAAATTCTTCTCTGGTCATACTCAACACCAAGGCTGGTGTTATTAGTCAGGTGTTACTTTTCTCTCAACCATCCCACCCAAGTCTTGCTAGCCGGTGTAGCTATTCTTAGTAACGTTTATTTACATGAGAAGAAATGTAAACAAATGAATTGTGACTGTCCAGTGCTCTGGAGTTGTGGTTTTTGTTCTGCAGCACCGCCTCAAACCTTACATTGGAGAGTCACACAAAGGTTCCACGGTCTTTCCATGCAGTGACCTGGAATAACGTCACTTGTAAAACTTTCCAAGAAAATTTATGATGTTCAAGACAAGGCTTCAATTGCTCTTCTCACTCATTAATTGGAATTAACAATAAAATAATTCACAGGGGCTACCCATAACTTTACTGTGGCTGGTAGAACTTTGTTCAACATATATTTAATTTTTTAAGTATATTTAAATTTTTTTAAATATATTTAAGTGTGGGTGAATGTCTAACACCCACACTCCTTTGACAGGCCGTGGGCTGTGCAGCTCATCCAAGGAGCCTTGTATCTATGTGTGCTCTTCCCCTTGGTCTGAGATTTTTTGGTTATAATGACATTGTCCTCATCATACCTACCAATTTGTAATTTGGGGCTAACAATAGCATCTCAGACATTCCAGCTTTGACAATGCTCAACTACTCCTATACTCTGCCACCTCATCTGAAGTTACTCTGAACACACATTAAACTTCAGCATCTATAAAACGCATTGCGTATAGTCTCCATGTTCATTCACAACACAAAAGGCTCTCCAGAGTAATCTGCTAGCAAGGTCGAGGGAGCATCAGGAAGCATGGCACAAATCAATGAGAATCATCCTAGTCTTACTGAGTACCAAAACCAAGATAGCTACCTCCTGACATGGAAATGCCTCCTACATGAGCCAAACACAGACTCAGCACTAAGGTTGTACACCAAAATTGTAGTTCTTGCTCAAGTCTACGTTAGGCAGCCATGTTGATGAGACTGTATATGTGTAGCCTCTCTGGCATGTCTAGGAGAAGTGGCTTCATGGTCCCCTTGCTCTTAAACATCTTTCTGTGCACTCTGCTGCTATGACCCCTGAGCCTTCAGTGTGGGGTGTGTTGTTGTTTTGTCCATTGGATTGGGCACCACATGATCAGTAGCTGAGCGTTAAAGACAAGCATGGTCCTCAAGAACAATGCATCACTGTGTGCTTCTCCAGGAGTCGTTGCACAAGCCAGATCTCTGTGCTGGGGAGGGCTGACTTTCATCTACCACACAAAAGGGAGATTTTCTCAATATTATGGGGACAAGTTGACAAAACCCCCAGACATACGTACTCACAAAGTGTCATGTGATGCTGATGTCTAACTTATTCACAGACATATACTTTGTACATAGAAATGATTGACAAGTGTATCTTCCTCACATGGTTCCCTTTCATCTTATGCTAAGAACATTTCAGACATTCTCTGATGTTCTTCCTGATGTAGGGTTCTGTTCTGGTTTAGTGCCTACCTCACTTTCTAAACTGTAGTTTAGCTGACACCATTTAATAGGCCTTACACCTACTCTGCTGTATTAAAATGGTATCTCAGGTCCAGGATATCTTTTCTACTCTTCCTTTAAAAAATGTACATGTATTTAGTGAGAGGAGCTGGGGGTGTTTACATACACAGGTCACAAAGCACACGCGAAGGCCAGAGGATAGTGTGCAGCACTGAATCCTATTCATCCATCACATGGATCCCAGGTTCTAACTCAGGTGACTACTCTGAATGGCACACTCAATGCATACCTCACATGGAAAGTTCACCATGCCTGCAGTACAGCCAGTTCCAAATCTAGCACGTTCCATGGCATTTCTACCCAGAGCTGTATTTTCAAACAGGACTCTGTGAGCTGAGGAGCTAGCTGTACAGCAACTAAGAAGGCCTGTTGACAAGCTTAGACGGTTCCTATAGGGAGGAATTCTTCACACTGTCAATAGGAGCTAGAACATGACCACATTTTGTCAATCCCTTTTCTGAACCAACAACCAAGAGCACCAGAGTTAGTGCATTGCATCTTTGTGGTAAGAAAATGATGACCTGAGGGAAAAATCTTGATCAAACTCACACAAAGTCTATTCTTTCCCAGTCACAATATTCTCCTCTACGAGGATGGCCATGCGGTGGTGGCAGATTTTGGAGGTAAGACTCCCAGAAACATACCCCTAAGAGACAGCCTTTCTTCATTCATACCTGCTGCCTGACAGTGTACAACAGTCTGGGAACAGACTTCACCCCTTGGTATGTCTATTTAAATTTCAGATTGATCTTGCACTTTGAAGGCTTGCCATTTACACTTAAGTTTTCTTCTTTGCTATCAAAGCTGAAAAGAGGGATGTAAAAATTTGAATATGACAAAGGCTTCCTTGGTCTTTAAATGTTTGCTGTGATCTTGGACCTAGGGTTTGGGACACTTCCTTTGACGTGGACTTGTTTTCTCTTTCCTTTAGAATCAAGATTTCTTCAGTCCCTGGATGAAGACAACATGACAAAACAGCCAGGGGTTCGTGGCTTTCTTGTTACTTGTGAAACAGTTAAAATCTGTAAACTCATTGTGGGATGAAGGAAGGCGAGAGTGGCCTTAGCTAGGAAGTGTTGTTGTCTCGGTGGCAGGATAAGGTTTAGGGTCTTATTTTCATAAGACCCCAAAATAATTATTTGAGGGGGCCCCTGTTTAGAAAATGTTGTAGGTCTCAGTGAACGTATTCCAAATGTAAGCTGTAAGCACCGGCAGGCACTGTCATTGACTACCATAGGTAATAAACTTGTGGAGTGGAAGTGCTAACAGGTGGCCAATGCCTCAGCAGTCCCTGCTCAGGACTCGGCTCTCCCCATCAGGATTATCAGGTGACAAGTCCTGCAGGTTAGCATTAATGCTTAAGCAAAACAAATTATAGGGTGAGACGATGACAATTGTTCCCAGATAGACTGCAGCTCGGTTCATCCCTGGCTCCCCCATCACCCCAACTTCACTCCCCCAAATAAGCAACTCTTTTTCTCCCTGGACTCCTGAGGTATCTGACACCCCCCCCTTTGGGTAAGCTCCACTCCTTCCTTGGCCTGCCTCACTCATTTCTCAACCACCTTGTGGCTTTGCTTTTTTTGACATTTTCAGCTTTTACTGCTACCATCTGGGATCCAAATGCCACGGGGTGGTTATGATCCCTGCCTTCAGTCTCTCCTAGTCCTCATCGCTCATCGTCTCTGCTAATGCTGGGTGGACAATTCTCTGATGCACTCTCAGCCCACAAAATACACTTCAAATCCCCTTCCCTTGAAACTTCCTGCCTGTCTCATCCTTTTCTGATCCCAGGGCCACTCTGTAAGCTTCTTTTTCCACCACAAGATGCTTCAAGCCTCCTGCATCAGTATAGGAGCCGCCCACCCATTCCCCATCCTGCCGGGCACCTGCACATCCCTGGGACATTCCTGGTGTAGTGAGCCCTGTCTGGGGCCCTCATCATGTGAGGCTCAGGGAGACTTGCCCCAACTAGGCACATTCACTCTTGAAGTCACCCCCACCTTTCCCCTCCATGCTTTATGTGCCTCTTGCGTCATTCAACAAGCATTTACCAAAAGGGCCCATCTTGTGTCAGGAGTCACTTAGAGGGACAGAAATGCAGAACATGAATGAGTGCATTTCTTGACTGAGAGGAACTCATTTGCCAGAGGGACCGGCACAGTGATGAACAGATAGATTTAAAGCACGCGGGAGGTTTCACAGCGCACCAGGGGAGCTCAGCGGGGTGAGCAGGTGTTCATCAAGAGATGGAGGAGCTGCCAAGGGCATGCGAATAGAGGGAGCAGCATACACAAGGGCAAGGGATGGATGAGAAACCTAGTTGTGTTGCAAACCTCCAAACAGCTTGACGTCACCAGCGTGTCTTATGAGGGAGGAGGGAGACAGGGATCTCATCGTGATGCCTTCCACTTCCACCCTGCAGCATGCAGTGTTCCATGGCTGTATCAGAACACCAGACTCTAGGCATGTTATAAAGAAACGCAGTCTATTTATTTCACAGTCTGGGAGGCCAGAAACCCAGAAGGCATGCTGCCTTCCAGCGAGGACTGTCTCAGTCGGCACCACATTCTAGAAATGTACAGCAGTGTGAGCAAGCATGTGCTGTGCTCACGTGACCAAATGGGAAACCAGAAAAGGGGAAAGGTCAGCCTTGCTCTCACAAGAACTAGTGGAGGAGGCACAGGAATGACAGTGATACCTTCTAATGAATTGTCACACCCCAGGTGTCTAAACTGTCTTCATCCAGCCCTGCTTCCTGAGGCTTCTGCTACTCTCCAACATCAACATATTGCCAAGAGAGTACTTAGGTACTAGACTCAATCCACGTCTGAACTTACAACCCATTAGATTTCACATATTCTCCCAACAAATGTGTGTAACACCCCAACCCACACAGTCTAAGATTTACAATGATCCAAACTGCGGGCTGCAGAGATGCCTCTGTGTTCCAAACATGAGGGCCTGTGTCTAGATCCCCAGAACTCACGTAAAAAGCCAGACTTAGTGCTTGAAAGGTAGAGACAGAAGGATCTCTGAGACTCACTGGCTGACCAGGCCAGTTTACCCAAGATGGTGAGCTCCAGTTTCAGAGAGGGGCCCATTTTCAGCAGGTAAGCACAAGGGAGCCTGAGGCAGATTTCGGTCATCAGCCGCTGGCTCTACACACAGGCACTAAGTCAGTTCTGGTTCATGCCCAGCAGACAGTGAACAAAGGAGCAAACAAATCCAACGGTGTGTGCTAAGAAGAAAAATCAAAGCCGTCAAAATGTGCAGGGAGTGAGTTAGTGCACAGAGAGGTAAGGGTGAAAAGCTACGCTGTTTCACAAGAGCCGTAGTGGGGGGAACAGCCTCATGGTTGGTGGGCTTAGAAGGCAGAGGTCAGTGCAGGTCCAGTGGCTTTGAAATAAATAGTGTGCAAATCTAGGGACTGGAGAGTATAAGGGAGTTGAACATAGTGGTGATGGGGTGACAGAAGGGTGGAGTGTGTACTTTGGGGGAGGGCAATACAAACCTCATCTAAACCTTGAGACAGAGAAGAAGCTTGATCAATGGATCCTAGCCCTGAATGAACTCATTTAAATCGACTTAGGTTTAAAAATGAGAATAAGTAATGCCTGAGTGTGACCCTGCAAAGCCGTGGCTGCGTGGGTCTCAGGCTCCTGCATCTTGTCGCTGCTCTGACTGAGCAGTTTCCAGCAAAAGCAGCTGATTCCCTCTGACTAAGCCATTTCCAATGGATAGAATTAAACCGAATCTCACCCCGGCAAGTGACATTAATTGTCTTGCTTCACGGCATAGTTTTAAGTATAACACTCCCCTTAAATTATTCTGTTGTTGTTTTAACATATTTAATATAAGGCCATATCTAAGATTCCCAATTATGCTGTACTCTCCCTCCGCACTTCAGACACACACCCCCGTCAACCTACTCTCAGGCACACACCGTTAGGGAGCACACCTATCCTCCTCTGTGAGTTAAGACTCCTTGGATTGCAGGAGCTTGTGCACAGGAACCGTGTCCAATAATGCCAAGGATAAAGGTGTTCTAGGGTTAATTCTGTGTGATTTCAGCATAAGGCCAAACAGTCAGAAGAATTATCAGTAGCAATACCACACACAGGGTGTGGCAAGGAGAATACAAGAATACGACTTCCCACCTTCCCCTAGGAAGGTGACTGGGAAAGGCCACTGACAGGAGGCAGAGCTGGAGGACTGCAGAGCTGGACCTCTGAGGTGGGAGACACTGCCCAGTTTCCTTGTGGAATGGTGCAACTTCCATTTCATAAAGCAGCATCTGATGTTCTGGCCTTTGAACTTCAAAGAAATGAAAATTATTTGCATTTCTGATCACTAGTATAAAGAATGTAGTTCACATAGATGAGGCTGGGTTTGCTTTGTTACATATTTATTAGCTTGCTTTCTGGAATATTGCAGACACTGAATTCATGGAATTGACATTAGGGCAAACACAAGAAATTCCAGAGCCTGATATTACTAGGAAGAAATCTCCATCACAGGGATGCTGGGTGACATCTTCATGGATCACTGTGTCCTCTGTCATGAGAACACACAGCTGTGGGCCCAATTGAGTCTCTCACTTAATTGGAGCCCGGAGACTGAACAAGGGAAGATGTCTTCCAAAGTGTGATTCAAGCCAAGGGAACTACTAGGGATGGGGCCTTGGTGGATTCCGAAGACAGCAGGGTGCCTGGGTCATAGATGGTGGTTGGGAGCAGGAAGAAGGGCCAAGGAAATAAAGCACAGCTATGACCTTGAGGCAGTTATTTGTCATTAATGTTAGAGGTATCTTATAGAGTACAGATTTTAAGGTCCTCCAACGGTTTTGTGTTTTCTTGAAAAACTGACGCACATGCGCTGTTTTTTGTTGCATTGGCGAGAGCAGAGGTGCAGTCACTTCCTGCCCACGCCATCTGAGAGCATCGGAGAACCTTCTCCAGTGCAGGCTCAGAGGCTTACTCTAGTTACCTCTGGTCTGTGCAGAACCTACGCTGGATGGCCCCCGAGGTGTTCACACAGTGCACACGCTACACCATCAAGGCGGATGTCTTCAGCTACGCCCTGTGTCTGTGGGAGCTCCTCACCGGAGAAATTCCCTTTGCGCATCTCAAGCCAGGTAGGACCTGCCATACCAGAGCAGCTCTGTTTCCCAGCGGATTCACAGAAAGTTGGACTGCACCTCTCCCTACAAAGATTATTATTCTAGTGGGTGGCAAAAGATCATGCATTGCTTGACGGTGAGCATCCCACTCTGGATTTAGGCATAGATGCCTACATGTACGGAGTGCTTTATTCAAGTTTAGACCTTTGGTTTATCTATTTCTAATAAAACATGCAAATTTCCCTGCGTATAAACAGACCGATAAGGTGATCAATGTGTACACTCTCCAAGCTTAGATTTAAAAGGTGTCTTTTAAATATGTATCTTGGGATGAAGAAGTGTCAGCACAGAAGTAACCTGTCAAGGCTGAAAACATACTCCCTAATAATTTTATATTAGGTGTGATTATGTCCTTAAAAATCATGCTTTTTGAGTGAGCATAATTATCACTGATGGTATAAGTTATACTCACTTCGCCTGTAGGATGTGGAGAAGAGACAGCTAATCTGAGGCAGAGTGTGGTCAACTGCATGCACACGTTGTGTGTGCAGGCACACTCACAGGACAGAGGAGGGCACTGAGTATCCCCATCCATCAGGCCCTGCCTATTCCCTGAGGCAGGATCTTTCCCTGGACCTAGGGCTTCTATCTCCACTTTGCTGGAAGCAAGTCAACTCCATCAACCCTCCTCTTTCTACCCTTGAAGGAGTCATGACTGTGGGCATGCACAGGGGTGTTGGATTTGTCACTGGGCTGCTGGAATCTGAACTCCAGGCCTCAAGATTGCAGAACAAAGGCTCACAATAGATGAGCCATTTCTCCTGTCCCAAAAGCGACTTCGTTTACATATTTTATTATTGTTTACATTGTTCTCCTGTCTTCTCAGACTGGACCTGAAGTCATTTAAAGACCCTGTGTTCCCAGAGCTAACCTGCTTGAGGTACAACTGTGGAGTGAAATTGGATAGAAATCTTAAGTGAATCACATTGATACCGGCTGTGAAGGGCACCCTGGAAAATATACCACAGAGAAACCCATGATGTGTTAAAAAGCCGGACAAAGATCACCACACTTATCAGTGATGGTGTATGGAGGGAGTGCCAGGGTCTTGTACTCTTTTCACTGTGTTAATTCCCAGAGTGTTCGAGTATTTTCCATGAATCCTGGTGCTTGTATGTTTTAGGAGTCAACTAATAATGTAACCATTCCTTGCTATGCTAAGGAAGTCAGCTTTCCTGTGAACTGGACCAGTGATACCCTTTGAAGGACGTTGTTATGATTTGTGGCTGTCTTGTCCTAAGTGTGTATACTTTAAAGACATCTGGGTATTGAACAATTTGATCCTAACTCCAGGTGCATGTGACATGCTCTTTCCAAAGAGAGGCACAGCTGCCTTGTCCTGATCCCAGGTGGCAGGCTGTTCACCTGGTACTGCTTGTTTCTATCTTGGAATTGTCTACCATTTACCATCCTGCATCACCCGCCTGGTTCAAGCTAGAGTACTTCATTTAAATTGTTGCTGTAGTATCCTCAGAGTCGATTTTATTGAGGCCTACCAGAAAATTGTCTTTTTAGATTAACAGTGAGTGAATTTTAGTAGGTATGTATATTTGTATAACCACAGCCTCCTCAAATCCATCTCCTCCCCACACTCCAGAAAACTCTGTGCACTTCCCTGAAGCAATACCCTTTCCCAAGCTCCAGCATCCACCATTGCTGAGCTGATTTCTGTGTCTAAAGTCTACGTCTCCCAGAATATCTCAGAAAGGGAATCACATTGCCCTGTTTATCTGTGGCCCATTCTTTCTCACTTCTCTTTAATAAATTTGACTGTGCAGAGGCCAGCTGGTGACCTTTTGAGCTACTCAACTTTAGGGCTGTGGTGATGAAAATCTCCAAAACTCTTCAGGAGCCAGTTTTATTTTTCTTATACATTTGTTCAGATAATAAGAGCCTGCCTCCTGGACGTAATGATAAACTTCCTCATATTCTGTGAACCCAACACAGCAATGTCTGACAACGAAGGTTTAAATACAAATTTTATTGGCCATTGAAGCTTGGGTATGCCCAGAGCTTTTTGGCATTATTAACACTGCTCTATGATTGCTGGTTTTCATAATGTACTTATATGCATATTTGGCATCCATTGCTCTTTCTTTCCTGAAGTGTTTTCATAGCTTCATATTGGCTTACTATTTAGCTCTAAGAATGCTTTGACTCCAGATGAATCCAATGTGAGGTTGCAATGACATTCATCTGTGATCTGCTTAGCAGTGCCTTTAAAGACCAAACATTTTCACTTATAAAATCCCTCTATTAAAACTTCTATATCATCTTACTGTCTTCCTTAATACATTCACAGAGATGCCTTCTTTTTCTAGGACATGTTATATGACAATCTGGCAGGCTCAGGTTTCATACCTATGAGATCTGCTTTGCATTTTCTATGGTCTACAGTGTGGAATGAATTTGCTATTTTTTGTTTACTCGTTTTTTAAATATCGGCATTCAATTATTTCAGTATGATTTGTAGAAGTAAACTACAATGTTCTAGTAAATTACTTAAGTAATCTGTCAAGAATCAGTTGGAAATATGCATGTTATTTCTGACACATTTTTATACACATCAAAATCAACCTTTGTCCACACGTACATAAACACCACTCTCCTTTAATAGCTGCCACCCAGTCAACGTTAGTCTTCCAAATTTGTCCTTCATAAAAGTTGCTTTTTTATTTTTACTATAGATTTTAGAAGCAGCTTCTCCACTCTGTAAAAGGAAGCTTGGGGAATGAAGCACAGTGCTTTTGTTCCTTAGACCTTAATGCACTCTAGTTCAAGAGGAATTCATGTTTCAATCATATTGTTCTCAGGAAACATAGTATGTCTCTCTGTTTGCTCAGATCTACTTTTATTTTTTAATGAGCTTGTAATGATATGCAAATATTACCCAATTTTTAGATTTAACCATTAAGTTTTTGCTTTTAAGTGCCGTTTTGTTACTTTTTAATTATTTAAAAATTTCATATATGAGCACCATATCACATAATTCCCACCCATCACTCCTTTTAACACCTCCTGTGCCCCATTCCCTCCCAAATATAAATACTTCTTCTTTAATTATCATTTCATATACATAATGCACACACACACATACGTACGTACATGTATCTGTGTGAAACACAGAGTCCATTTAGTACTGCTCATATGAACCTGTGTTTAGGGATGATCACAAGTGATTGGCAAGGAGCTCAACCCTGGAGAAAATGGATTCTCCCTCTCTTAGCATTCATTGGTTGCCTGTATCTCTTCATGTAGAGGTGGCTATTTGTGAGAGATCCTCTACCCTTCCTTTCTTCTCACTTCTCTCCCCTCTCCTTCCTTCTTCTCTTCTTACTTTCTTTTTGCAATTACTTTGTTATTTTTAATAACATTTTCCAAATATCTCTGAAATACAGCCACTTACTTCCATTTCCTCTACATGGCATATTCCTCACTTTTTATGCAGAATACTTACTGCACAGTGTTGGTTGGTTGGTTTTTTGTTATTTGATTGGTTATTGGTTGGCTGGTTGTTTTCTGGTTGGTTGTTGTTTGGTTGGTAGTTTTTTGGTTACGTTTTTCTGACTGGTTGTTTTTTGTTTGTTTGTTTGGTTGGTTGGTTGGTGATTGGTTGGTTGGTTGTTGGTTAGTTTTTATTTGGTTGTTTATTTGGTTGTTGGTTATTGACTGGCAGTTGGTTGGTGGTTGGTTAGTTAGTTGGTTGTCAGTTGGTTTGTTGTTAGATTGTTGGTTGGTTTGCATTACTGGGACTATTCATAGGTCCTCAACATGCTCGGTAAGTGGACTGCCACTGAGCTCCCTACCTAGGAATATCATAGCAATATCCTTGTCTCCAGTTTTGACTGTCATGTCTTCTTCACCAATCGTAAGTTTCAGCATTCTAAATTTTCTTGTTTAATTGAATGGCATCCCTCACTTGAAATCCCTGATGTCTATTCTGTGTTCCCACAATAACAAAATTAATATAACCATCTCCACAAATGTCCAACAACTACATGAAAAAAATTCCCAACAGCCTTAGCCATGAAGAAAATACATTAAAAGAGGTTAACACAATTTTATTAGAGTGGCTTTACCAAAAATTCAAAAAGTAATAACTGTTGTTGATGACATAGAGAAAAGGCAGCTTAAACACCTTTTCAGTAGGAATATAAATTATTACAGCCATCATGGAAATGCCTTGATAAACTAAAAATAGAGCCACCATATTATTCTGTGTTCCCTGTATGGGGCATATATCTGAGAGGAGGTGAAATTAGCTAAAGAGACACAGGCATCCCTGTGTTATGGCAGCAACATTCAAAATGCTGAGATGTGGAGCTAACACCAGTGTGAAGATAAATGGATAAAGGGAATGGGATTACCCCACACAGAGAGTGAAATATTACTCAGTGATAAAGAAGAATGAAATCCTGTCATTCCAGCAAAATGGATGGAACTGGAGGAATCATGCCCTGTGAAATAAGATAGATTTAGGAAGGCAGGAAATGGGGGGAGCAAAGAAAGTTGGGTAATGAGTACAGAAACAGGAGGAATAAGTTGTGGTTTTCCAAAGCACACCAAGTGACTATAATTCACAATAAGCTATTACATATTTTACGAAGACATAAAAGAGAGACCCCTGAAGCCTCTAACAATGAAGAAAAGTAAGGAGAGGGAAGTGCTAGCTACCCTATTCAGTCGGTGCAAGGCCCGACATGTGCATATGTTTCCAACCATACTTCATTAATGTGCACAATTGCTGCATGTTAATCAGGAGCCCATAAACCACCAGAAACCTCTTCTAACTCTGCTTCCCCCAGAGTCTTCCTCCCACTGTTCTCCTCGCCATCATTGGTCATTACTTCACCTGCTTTCCCCTCCCCAGAGAAGATGTGGTCGTTCTTCTCGGAATCATTCTTCTCCACTTTGTTTGCACTGATTCTGCGTATTGATAGGGTCTTTCCCGGCTTAACAAAAAGTCCTTCCCCGCAATGTTCTCTGCTTCCCTAGTATGAAGTTAAGTGTACTGGATTGCCCCCATGTCACCATGATCGTTGTAATTATTGTTTGATGTTCCTTACTCCAGTAATTTCCTCTCTTGCATAAACTTTATTAATCCTGAAATTAACAACGGAAGGAACTTAAGACTCTCCCTCCAGAAATAAATACTATGTTTAGGAGAAAATTACTATTTAATATAAAAGTTAGAAGTCTTGCCTAAGACCAACCTGATTCGAGTGTTTCAGATAGTAAAATTTAGAGTACTTTATCGGAAAGAGAATTCACTTAGGATGAATGCTGAAATTTTAGGAGCTGAACAGTGACCATGCTTCAAGAAACAGGACTCTAATATCATCATGGTGGTTAGGCAATGTAGCATACACTCAGTGATGAACTCTATAAAACACCTGACCCAGTGTGGCTACCCAGCAGCCACTTACGAGAAGCAACACATCCTGATGCAACTGGGGACAGCCTTGTCAGTTATGTGGGGGCTCACCCTCCTGCCTTGTGCAGCATGCTAACCCTCTGGAAATCTAAAAGTGTAGCTCCAGTATTAGCATTGACTCTAACACTGTGATAGATGCACATATCCATAATTCAAAGCTAGGGGGGATCTCTTTCAGTAACACACGTTCAAATTAAGCTTTTAATCCAAGTTTTAATAAGGATTGAAAACCCCATCACTTCTAACACATGGAGAGTCAAGACAACAAATGCCTTCAGGGCCACGGGACATGTACACACGCTCAGACACAGGGTGTGATGGCCATGGGACTCCATGCTCGGCTCCAAAGGCAGCCACTTCCCAGTTGCTGCCAGATCCCGCTGAGTGTCAGGCAGCCCAGGTGTGTTTGCTCACTGCTATTAGAAGACCTGCTTTCAGATCATTTATTTCATTAGATGTCAAAGAGATTTTAAATGCTGGTACCCATTTAGTTTTCTGAAGGAAAGCTTTCTCAACTGGTGCTGCAGGAATGTAAGGAAGTCTGCATGGGCACATCTTATAACCTTCAACAAGCAGAGGGCCAGAACAATGACCGGCAGTAGTCAGCACCCGCTGCACATTTCCTAATGCTTCCTTGTGGGCCAGGAACTTGTCAGCATAAGACAGCAAAGAGGATCCAATGTTTCTTTGCCTTCAAACTACTCACAGTGAGGAGGGGGCCCTGAAAAGTACCCCTATAGAGTAATCCCAGGGAGAGAGAAGCAGATAAAGCCAGTAACATTTGTACCACCAAAAACAAATAAATAAATAAAATTAAAATGCCTGGCCAAAACATGTTAGGGAAGAAGATTTATTTCAGCTCACGGTTTTGGAGGGTTTTAGGCTCTCAGGATGGGGAAGGCATGGACAACTGGCTCTCTGTATGGCATGCTGGGAACAGCTTGGATAGTGACTCAGTTCTGGGTAGCAAGAGTAGGTGTCAGAGCTTGGTTACTTGGTTGAAAACCAAGAGCAGAGAGCAAGGTCAGAACCAGTGGCCAGGCTCTAACGTTTAAAGTTACCCCTCGTGAGTTCTCCCAGTCCCCCCATCTATACTCCCTAGCCCGAGTTTTCAGGCCCTCCCTCATTGCACCACCAGCTACGGAACAAGCTTCCAAACAGGAGTCAGGGAGGGACACCAGATTCAAATAATAATTCCCAAAGAACTAAGGACGTTTCCTGAAGGAGTTTCCTGACCAGACTGAGAGGAGGAAAGAGTGGAAAGGATTCTTAGACCACATCCCACCTGAATTACATCTCTCAAAATTACTTCTCATCAAAGAAATAGATAGTAGAAGTGATAGAGGCAGGTATTTCAACAGAAAGCAGGGTCAGAAAGGTCCAGACATGTGACAAAGGCATCAGAAATTAGGTAGGGAGGAAGCAGAGGATACAAAACAGTGCTTCCAAAATTCATGTTATCTAAGGAAAGTTGGAGACAGATGGTAAAGTCCTTCATAAGTCAGGGTCTTTATAGACATAGAATCAATCAATAAGAGATATCAATCGGTAGAAAGAAAAGTAGATAGATAATGATAGATGATAGATAAATAGATGATAGATATATGATAGATAGATAGATAGATAGATAGATAGATAGATAG
>LOJH01011586.1:0-26485 GCA_001685095.1 Ellobius talpinus
ACCATCAGGAAAGTCGCTGGAGCAGGAGAGGGAGCCAAGGCTTGCCGCTCTTTTTTAAAGAGAAATAGACCACGCCCCAGTGGCCTGGTATTTCAACCGCTATTGGCTGAAGGAGCGGAAGGTGCTCCCGCAGCAAGTTTCATTGATAGCTTTGGTTCTTCAGCTTTTGTGGGTGGAGATATGTGTGCATGTAAAATTTTCAACGTGCTTGGCCCATCCACAAAGTCCGGCCACGGGTATTGCTCTCACTCGTACCGGAAGGCCTCTAGAAGGTGAGGGTGCACTCCAAACTGAGACTCGGTTTCCCGAAATACCTTCAGAATAATTTCCAGTGTCTTCAGACTCACGTATGCCTCCATATATGATATGTTTCCCTATCTCTCTGCCTTTCCCATGAACCCCTTGTTTACCACCAACTGCATGCCACCCCAATAGGGGTTCCCCAAACAAACCAGACTTTGAAGAACTTTACCTTTGTCCGTGTAGTTGTGTTGGCCTAAGCTTCCCGTCACTCAATGCCGCCTTTGTCTTTCAAGTTTCATTAAGAAAAAGCAACTTCTGAGTTGCTTTTTCCCGTGCTCCTCTTCAAACCCCAATCTGTTTTACACAGATTGACCATAATCCCCTTGCATATAACCTGTGCCACATGTTCATTCAATATAGTGATATGTCTTATAGTTTTACCAAGTTAATGATAGAAACGGTAAAGAAAGCATTGAGTCACTTTCTGTAGCATCAGATGGTAAAGCATTGTATATTCCTAAGCTAAAGTACCAATATGTGGCAGCAAATACAGGTAAGAAGCATGTGGTTCCAACTGTCTCTTAGGCTATCATGTGTACCTCAGTGTGTCATCATTTCTTTGTCATGTGAGTTATAAGTCCCACCATATTTTATGTATGTATTTATGTGCTATTTTCCAAATGATGAATCAAACCACTTGAAATTAAACAAAATCAATATTCTCAGAGGGAACCCCAATTTTCCCATTCCCTGACCTGTCCACAGCTCACTTTGATCATGAGTCTTCTCATATTTGTGTGAACTCTAGAAAAAATGACTTGAGGAGATAATTTTACACTGTTTTCAATCCAGTGGACAAAAGAGACAGAAAGTATTTCTGAGAATTTTGCTTCATCTGGTATCCAAGTACATTGATACTGCCTGACATAAGTTGTGAAAACAGATAGAATTTAGCATTATTAGTTTCATTGTTTTTATTTCCTATGAGGTCATCTGTCTCCCACAAGTTCGGCAGCTCAGTAAATCTCCTACCAAGTACTTCACACATCTTAAATATCTACTTCGTTGCCGCCATCCTCAGGATTACGCAGTGAGATTTCAGCTAATAAATCAGAAGGTCAACCCACCAGAATGAATACATTTTGATGGAGGCCAACCCAGATACAAGGCGCTGGGGATACCACCTTTTGAATAACAGCCATTCTTGCAGTAAATCACGTGTGAAGTCATAGCACTCTCTTGCTCTAGTGGGACCTGTCCCCAAAAGATTCAGCAGTGTATTAAATTATTGGGCACAACATTTCCCATGTACTGGTATATTGGGTGACTTTCTCCACACTGTGGGACTCCGGTGAGAAAATTTATCACACAGTCAAAAAAACAACCTTTGTTTCCACAGCTTCATTCCCTGAGATAAACTGAGAAGTCAGTCCCCTGCAATTATATTTTATTGGCAGGATATTTGGTCAGGAGAGGAGGAGTCTCTCAGATAGATCACATTTGGGACCTTCAAATGTGATCTATAGGGGTATGGCACATAGGGGTATGGCACATCTGAGTTTGTTTGATTCATAGTCCTTCCTGATAAGGAGCTTGGGTGTCCTAGATTTACCTGCAGCCATCTTGGGAAAGTGCTAACCTTAGCTGAAACCAGGCTCTAAAGCTAAAAATGCTATTAATTCCTTCCGTACTCCAACTCTCACCTCAGCTTATTGATAGAAGATTTTCATGTAGGAAATTTGCTGTCTGTGTCCTAACCCTGAGAGACAACAGGAAAAAGCCATTGTTTATTTAGCCAGCTCCAGAGAAAAGCCATCCCTTTCACACAGACAGCATGGGACAAGCACCACCATTTGCCATGGGTGACTGGAAACGGTCAGGCTCCAGATTTTGTACTCTATAACCATAAATTCTCCTTGTTCTAACTGCTTGGGGTGATAGATGTAATTCATAAATCTGAGATGTCCCTTTTAGCTAGCTATGTTGGTAAAAATGCTAACATGGATCAGACTCCACATGTCTTCTTCTGCAGTTACACTGGTTACCATAGCGACCCTGACACTGATCATGGGTGCCACAATCCTGCCAGTAGAGAGAGTGCTTAATCACTCCATCCCTCCCCTTTCTTTCACATTTATTGATCACAAACCTTTAGTTTAATTAATCACCACCTAGGAAGGCAGTATCATGCATGGATTCCCCTTCTCTCTTCTTAGAATTAAAAACCTCCTAAATCAACTTTTTTGCCTCTGGCTGCCTGGGCATCTTTCTAGCCATGCATCTCTGAGGGGCTCTGAGGGGCTATAAAGAAAGCTGACAGCTTTGCTTTGGCCAGTTGTTATCTGTTTTATGACCCTGAGAAATTCAAGCCTTGTAACCTTGCTATTACCACAGGAATGCCAAGTGTATGTGTGTGTGCATGTGTGTGCGTGTGTGTGTGTGTGCATGTGTGTGTGTGTGTGTGTGTGTGTGTGTGTGTGTGTGTAGACTGAAAACTTTACAGCACAGCAGAACAATAAAGAAACTGGCACAAAAATGTACGGAGTGTGAGAATGATTTTTTTGCCTTCAGATCCCAAGTCTTCGGCTGGCTGTAGATTCCTCTCTGAACCCTGAGGGAACCTTGGTGCTGGTCCGTCCTCATTATTTTGTCTTTTCAAATAAACTTTATTCAACAATTGTGTCATATTTATTGCAGTTTTTTTCCTTGTTTAAATATGCTTTAAGGTTATGTCCTGAGTGTCTCGTGATGCATGTAAAGATGTCTTACAGAATGCATTCCTTCGGGCTTTATTTGTTGTATGCCTTTTTTCATTCCCATACTAAAAGTATTAAACTACTCCATAATTCTTATGCCAATAAACTCAGAGGTTTTAAATATTATAAAATTCTGTCCATTTCAAAACTGTTTTGTTACAGTATTTTAAAAAGAAAATGTGCTCTCAAATGATAAACTGAAGCTAGCTTTGATAATATATTAAATTCTAGCCAGCTACATAGATTAATTCTAAAGAGCCTTTTCCCCATGTTCAGTAATTTTTTAAAAAATATTTGATTATGGTACCTAACAGGTGAAGTGCAGGGCCTGCTTTCCTAAGTGCCACAGTTGGCAAGGGGCAGGACCAACTTTGTATAGCCTAATCCTCTGCTTTTGATGGCAGCAGGAGCCATAAACCTCAAAACAGACTGAGGATGCTGCAGGGCCAAGGACCCAGACACTACCCCAGGCAGCAGCAGTCCAGGCATGGGCAACACCGAGGCCCCAGATGGCAAGGCTGGCCACCTAGATCTGTATGACCCAACAGAGGCTCAGCCCTTGGGCACTAACATGCACTAGGTGGAAGCCTAGACCCCTGACATCCATATAGCTTTGGGTGGCAATACAGATCAGGGACATCCACACAGACCTCGACTGCTCTTGGACCATGGACCCAGGCATTGTCCTTGGCATCAGCCCCAGCTGGATGTCACCTTAGCCTTGGTTGGCAGCACAGGTCACTAGCACCGCCTCTGCTAGCTCACCCAATGCAACAGGCAGCAAGGAGCAGGGCCGGTCCTCCTGCCCTCAGGTCAGCTTCTCCACACTCACTCCACCAGGACCGTCTCTACTGTTTTGCCCAGACAATGTACAAGACCCGCTCTGTCTATTGTTACAGTTGGTAAGGGATAAGACAAACTCTTCCATTCTTGTGCCCCCGAGGCTCTCCCACCCATGTCTGTCCTCTGAGCATTGCTGATTCCCCCCCTTTTTCCCTTGCCTCCCCCTGCCACCCATGGCAGTGGCGGCAGGTCGTGGTGGAGCTGGCCCTGCCCCTCACCAGCTGTAGCACAGCCACTCTTATGATCTGATGTCCTGCCCTGTCACCTGGGTACCCTGTCCCTTTATCCCTTTAAGAGTCAAGCCCGACCCACTCCCAACCCCCTTTCTCAGAGGCAAGTGCATCTCCAGCCTCCTCCAGTCTGTGTGCTCTCTCTCTCTCTCTGTTCATCCCTCTTCTGAGAAGGTAACTTTTCTCTCTTCTCCCTTTCCCCCTCACTCTGTCTCTCTGTCTCTTTCTCTCTCTCCCTTTCTGCCTGTCTCTCTCTCTTTTCCTTTCCCCCACTCTCCACCTCCCTTTCTCTTCCATAATCCACTAAATAAACTCTATACCCAAACTCTCTCTCTGCATGACATATCTGTCTATCTCTCACCCACCATGGTCTCCTACCCTCCAACCAGCCTAGGCCTCAGGCGACCTGCTGCTACCTTACCCACCGAGACCTTGAGTGACTGGCTGCAGCTCTGCAAAGGCCTCGGGTGACCTGCCATGGCCCCTTGTGGGCCTGGCTGCCCTTTGTGGTACTGCCACCCCTCGTGGGACCAGCCTTCCCCTCGTTTCTTTTAAAAAAAAAAAAGAATAACAGTAACTATACTCATAAAAATGAAGTAGAACATTATAGGTTTTCATAAATGAAGAGTAGAGTGTTAAGAAAATTTGTAGGATGTAAACATATCACCTGGAGTGCGGGAGGGGAGGGGAAGCTTTCCAGGAAGAGATAATGGAAAGGCATGGGAAACATGAGGAATGGCAACTGGGAATGTCTCAAGCTCCGAAGAGAATGCTTGGGATTACATTTTAAGCTATTGATATCCAGATGAAAACCAAAGGCATAGGTACAGATAAAATCAGGCAAGGGCATTGAGTTAATATTGAGATAATATTGTCCCATTCGGAAACAAAATTGAGATAATATTGCCCCAGTAGGGAACAGACACACTGAAACAACTGGGAAAATGACTCACTGACAAAGACGGATGAAATGTTCCTTTAGAATGGAGTGGCTATTTTGATTTGAAAAGGAAAGAAAATCAGCGGACTGAAATGCCCTGTGTTCTACAGACTGTCTATGGCTCAGGGCATGCGTTGCCACTGTTAGTTTTTTTGTTTTGTTTTGTTTTTTCCAAAATCAGCTTTTAATGGTTTTCCTTAATGTCTTCTCAATTCTTTGTAATTTCAAAGGAAAATGGGTTCTCTTGAGCTACGGTAGATTAGCATGTGATAGCTTCAACTCCTGCTTTGTCCAGAGTTTTTTTTCTTTTGTATTTTCTTACTGAACCTGGGCTAGGTAGTGTTTTCTCAACTTGACATTAGCTAGCATCACTTGGGAAGAAAGAATCTTAATTGAGACAATTCCTTCATAGGATAGGTATGTAGGCAAGTCCATAGGACCTTGTCTTGGTTAATGATTGAGCTGGGAGGACTCAGCCGTTGTTGAGAGGTGCTACTTCTGGGAAAAATAGCCTGGGCTAGTATAGAAAAGCAAGTGTGAGCAAGCCATGAGGAACAAAGCTGCAAGAAACCCTTCTCCAAGTCCTTTGCATCAGCTCAGCCTCCAGGTTCCTGCCCAGCTTGAGTGCTCTGACTCCCCTTAAAATGGAATGCAAGGAGCTAGTGTAAACAAGAGAAACTCCTTCCCCCCAGGTTGCTTTAGGTCATGGTGTTATATCACAGTAATAAAAGCCCTAACTAAAACAGATCCATAATACCATTTTTTAGGAAAGGATGATGTTTATAAATTTTAAAATTGGATCTTTTTAAAATTGGGAACAAATTACAGTGAACGAAGCCTGAATTTACTAAATTGTGCTGTGAGTTTGGGACTCTTTTTAACACCACTCATTTACTATCTTTGCTTCCTTTTGTTCATTCAAGCTAATTAGAGAGAGTTTTGTTTGTACTTTCAATACATCAGCAATAAAGAAATGCCACTATCCCCCTTATCTTGCTTTTGGTTATCTAGCATCTGAGATAAAGGTAAAGAAATCTACTGCTCTGAAGAAACCTGTGTACCCAGAACAGAGACTGAGATTTGAAACTTTGGTGTAGTGTAGATGGACTTCTAACAGCATTCCCAACATTTGGGTAAGAACTGGTATTTCTGTGGGTGGAAACTATTAGTATTTTTAATAAATGAAAATCAATATGTGTTTCTGGATTTCTTATGTGAACCTGTACAACATATATAGGCTGAATTTAAAAATAATCCAAGAAAATATCAAACATCCTTAGTGATATAGTAAATTTAAAAATGTTGAGCTCAGATAATAATCAAATCAGAAAAATGAAGTTATGAAACAGACACTGGAAATAAAATGCTGATAATACTCAGGCTAAATTCATACTTGGTACACATTGAAGCATGTTTTAGTATCAGTTTGTTCAACCATGGAATTTTCATTTCCTTACTCTTCATCAATCACTAGCCAGAGTTTTCTAAGACTGTCTTCATTGATGTCTTCATACCTTTGAGGGCAGTATTATCTGTAAGTCAGTGCAGACATAATGGAAGGTACTCGTTGCTCTATTAAATGATAAACCTAACTACCAAAAGACCTTGGTTTTCACTATTGGGAGCTAGAAGGATCTCATCCATTCAAAGGAATTCACAAAATGAGGACGACTGACTTGGCAGAAGCGTGCATTTAATTCCTTGCTTTGCAGAGATACATAACCAGAGCTGTGTGCATGGCTTGTCCTTTGGGAAGGCCCAAACTATTTATTTTTAAGTAAGAAATAACAATGGAGCAAAAGAGTCACAATTAAGAAAAAATATCTTGAGACACTGTGTGCCCTGGACTAAGACACATGCAAGTAATACAAAGCATTCTAAATACAGTATGAGAGGAACAGTCAACAGGCCCTGGTACGATGTTCTGTCTCTCAGAAATGAGATGTTTAACTGTTCTGTGTTTACAAATGGCATTGATGAAATAATCTTTATTTTTAGAAAATTTTATAGAGATCATTTTAGCACCATCATTAAGAGAAAAGCAATACTATTTCAGCCCTGCCTATCTCAAGTCTTGGAATAACAACAGAAGCACAGCACCTTTCAATATCTAAAGAATAAACAAGAACAGAAGTCTATCCCAGCTTCTAGAGATGAGGTAGCTCATGCTAAGAAATGTTGGGTCATATTTTCTTATGAATGTTCTAATTCCAATCCTCACATTATTATTTGAGTGATCGTCACAACTCTGGGTTTCTAGATCTGTCCTTTGTGATAGGCTTCAGAAAAAAATGAGATTGTACCTGTGGTGGAGTCTCCCTGTGGGGGTGTGTTTAGAGAATCATGTGGGTAATTGCTTTTTGGAAATGTTTTGCATTCAATATCTTCTTTCATGAGAAGACGCAAATATAGCTTCTACTAGTATTGAAAGATTAGAACAAATAAGAAAATGTCACTCTTAAATTTGAATGGAAAAATCAAAATGCATCAGTCTTTGCAAAATAAATTGGAAAACTGAAGCAATCATGTGTTTTTCTTTCCTCCTGAAATTCAATGACTGTGTGTTGTTTAAAGATTTCATTTAAGAAAGTGGAAATGTGAGATATTATATTCTCCTTGAAGAATTCCAGTAATGGCATTACAATCTCATGACATTCGTGAGAGCTTCAGCCATGAAGTAAAATACTTTGCGTTCATTTTTCATTGATTATCTGGGAATAAGGGGACACGGAAGGGCAATGCTCTCTACTTTCCGGACTGCAGCCAAGCAAAGTCAACATGTGCTGAGGTTTTCACCCCCCTCTATAAGCTACCTGCTACAAAGAAGAGTTTCCTCATAAATACTAAGCAATTTATTCATTACCGTGAAATGAATTGATAAAAACATATTTATTTCTTAATCGGTTTACTTTTTGGCAAAGGTGGTCATTGTCATTGGTCATCTTCAACCTAAACTGCCGTATTGAGAAGTAGTTTGAGTCAATTAAACTTGAGGATTGTAAGTAAAATAAATATTCCGAAGGATAAGGAGGCCAGGCACTTCAGACCGTATGTACAAAGCTGATGCAGGATCAGCCATTACTTCAAGAGTCTCAGGATCAACCTCAAACAGGCCAAGTTCTTGTGAAAGGTGGTGGTCACGGATGGCAGTGCTTATAATCACAGGTGTGGTCATCGATGGCTGTGCTCGTTGTCGATGTATCTGGGCTTCTGTCACAGGAAACAAACCGGCCCGATTTCGATGCCAAATTCCTGGTCTGCGCTGCCAATATCCACAGGAGCAAGGTCTATAATGGGCAAGCGGGCCACGTTCTGTGTTCTGTATTCAAAGACGGTCTTGCCCACATTGCCATTCCGCTTCTGGAATTCAACAGGACAACAGGTGAATGGCATACACAGTTTTCTAAGAATTTGGCGCAGCAACTCCCTCCCACGGTGGCTTTTTGTATTATAACAGCAGTGACATAAACAGCTCAAGTAAGTGTGCCACTAGTGTCCGTGGCAGAAAAGAGACACGCAAATCAGTATTCCTCTATTGTAGACTCATAAAAGTTTCGGACTGGGGGTTTAAGCTTAACTCAAAAAAAATTAAGACAGATTCAGTAACTTTACTTGCTGAAAATAGGCAGGGAGTTACAGAAGAGTGTATTTACAAAGGCACTTACGGAACAAGTATCTTGAAGAACTGTGTATCTGAATCTAATGTTTCCTTCTCCTTTGATTTCTAAGTCATTTGACCCTTTGAGCACAACAGCTTTCTTGAGGTTTTTGGCTTGGTCATCCATGTATCCCACGGTGTTCCTGCAGACGTAAGTAATGTTCTGGGAGGCTTCTTTGGATAAGAGGCGCAGGAAGGTCATCTGAGTGATAGCTGAATTAGGTGACTGGTAATCTCCGTACGTGAACTAGAGAGACAGAAGGAGTTGATGTGACAGAGCATACTCAGGGACTCATAATGCCACCCAAAGAGATGGCAGATTGATGACAGATACACAGATAGATAGAGGACTAACTGACCATAGACAAATCGAATTTGAAAAATATTACTTTGTTTTCATATAATAAGATATTATACCTATCCAAAGAAAAATATCTATGCAGAGTCATAAATACCTGTGTCCTTATGACCTCAAAGGAGTTAAAAAAAGACTTTAATTTCCCTGAGAAAAATTAAATATTTTAAAATCTGCTTTAATTTTATACATATTATATACATTATACTTAATAAATACAACTCAGGTTTTTCACCAATCAGAATAAAATAGGAATTAAGTGTAAGTGTAAATCTATTTTACTGAACAGTTACATACTTACAGAAATATTATTTTCTATAAAACAAATGTCCAAAACTCATTTCCAATTAGCTCTTTCTTTTCCATCCACAGCTTTGAGTTCTGCTTCCAGGGGCATCATTTTGATTTCTGGCATATCATTTTGGTTAAACTACATTTTAGCGATTTAGATTTAGATTTTTATTTTCACTATCCAGAATTACAGCTCTTCCATAACATACTAACTGGGATAAGGTAAACTGGGATGTAAGGCTGCTTTTGTAATAGAAAACACCACGCAAGAGCTGATAAACTCTGCATACTAGACCAAACAGAAGCATAAGGTAGATGGAAACACAGAAAAACCATCACCTAATTAGAAAAATTAGTAAGCCTGTGGGATACTGCACAGTTTCAAGGGATTCCTTGAATATATCTAGCTCGCATCAGCACTTATCTTTCTAGACACTACACTAAGCCCTAGCATTCGCAGAGACAGTGAGCTCAGCCTTACCACCCGCTCTTTAAAGTAGCGATAAGGTTTTAAAAGGTTTAGTAATTTAATAAGTTCCAGATATGAAACAGGTGTCCTGGGCTGAGACAAGACCCCTCCAACTCTACTACGTACTCAGTGATGTATTTAAAGGAACTAATACTAAAGATTATTTATTCTTTATTATTTATTCATTCTACTAAAAGGAAAATCTATAATTATAAATTCATATTAATTAATCTGGACAAAACTTATTTAGAAAAATATTTTGCATTTATAGTAAGAACTATCATTTCAAAGTAAGCGTAGTTAAAATAAATCCAGTCAAAAATATAACAAAGTTTTCATAAATGTAGAAACATAATAAATAAGTAAAAGTAAAATATATAATTTGGAGTGAACATAAATTCACCTGAGATCCTCTGTTCATGTCAAGACCATACCACACAGGCTTATTGTCGGGAGACTTGCTGGCCCACCAGGTTTTAAGTGGAATACTGGCTGGGTTTGCGGAAATACATGTCTCTCCTGTTTCCATATTGCAGTAAACTTTGATTGCATCTTCAGCCGAACCCTGGTTAGGGTCAATCCAATATTCACCTATTTTTTAAGATAGAAATATGTGCTAAATGATGATGATCTCAAATATGATGATGAGTCTCTAAAATTATCACTCGAGACTTGACCTGTTATTCAAAATGAAATTGTTAAGGGAACGGGGAGAAGGCTCAACAGGTAAGATGTTTGCCATGAAAGCCTGAGGACTTGAGTAGGGATCCAAAATCCCCAAATCTGTACAGACTAGGTGGGTATGGTGGTCCACTTGCCATCCCAGCATGTAGAAAGACAGAAACAGAAATCCTATGATAAGCAGACAAGGTAGACTAACAATGACCTGTGGACCAGTTGAAAAGTAAGTCTTAACATTTAAGATGTGCAGTAATTGAGGAAGATATCGAATGTCAACTTTCTCCATGTACAGACATGCGCTCACACACATGTGAACACACAAACACACAAGCATGCAGCCACTCGCATATACACATAGGGAGGCATGTAACTGATAAACACTGGGAGCCTCCCCCATTTTAACTGCTTTGCAAGGACACTTTTCCAGACTGTGTAATCCAGACTCAAGACATCCAAGTGACTTCTAAAATAAGATATACTAAGTCACATACATATACAAACAAATATATCTACTCACATGTATTTATGTAGGTCCATAAACATGTGTATGCTATTCCACATAAATTATAAAAGTTAAATTTTGAATAAAATGAAAATGGAGAAGTAAATTGTATAATTAATAAGAAAAGTACATATTCTTTAGAGGGAACATTTTTAGTTTTCCCTCTTGACATCATTTAAAAGTTAACTGAAATTCTGGCACTTTACAACTCATTCTTACAGTTTTAGATACCCCTTTTCTGGGTCTAATTAGATCATTTAAAATTATTGGAGCAGGAAAACATAGAATACTATCATACAACTAAGGAAGATATACTTCTTCATTCCAAACTGCCTCAAAAGCTCACTATACATTATCCTACCAGGAAGGATTGGGAAAGAGTGACTGTCAGGACATTAAAGTGCAATAAATAGATTCCACATGCAAAGAATTTAGGGAAACATGTACGCTACTGATATCTGAATGGCTTACCTAATTACAATTCTGAATGATCTTGTAGGTTAAAAAAGCATCTTTAATTATGCATGAGCAAGTATTTTCTGAAGGTACATATGTGTGTTGGGACCACTTCCTCAAAATTGGGTTTTTGATAGACTATGACCTAGATTGTATATTCTATCATCTTTACTCTCTAATTTTTCATGTAGTTGTCTCTACCACAAAACTATAAGCTCTGTGGCATGTTAAAAGTTTGATCTTTGTGTCTACCATTAGTTACAAAAATCTTCCCTGCGGCAGTTGAGACTAACTCATCCCCAACCACAAGCTTCACTGATCCAGGATCCTAGCTACTCACCGCTCTGCTTGGTGGAATGGCAAAGCTTTAAGTCATCACAAGTCCGGGCTGGGTGTTTCTTGGAACCATCAGGGCTACGCATGGTTTCAATCTGACTACTGAGAGATTTCAGGGTAGCGTGGACCCCAGGGTCAGTTTTGTTTGTGTCATCAGGAGCCGCCTGGTCTTCGGTGAACTCCGGAAGTGGATCTGGCATATTCTCATCGTAGTGGCCCATGATATCACCAAGAGCAGCCGTGAGATGGCCCGGGGGACCTGGAGGACCAGGGGGCCCAGGTTCACCAGGAGGACCCTAATGATGGAGCAATTGGGAAGACATTTAGAAGTGTTTTGTTCTTGTTTTACTAAACTGCTGCTATGCACTGCACTGGCAGCTACAACTTAGCACACTAACTTGTTGATTCTGAAGAAGGGTGACCCATGCTTTTTAAACAGGCAGGCCTAGCCCACCAAGCAATAGCACTGCAAGAATGGGGAGTGATGCCAAGCTGTTTTCCGTGCCAAAAAAAAAAAATCTACAAGTCAGGCTCTGAGATAAACAAAGCTTAAAGCCAAACTTTTCACTTTGATATCTTCTTTGATGATCTTATGTATCTCATGTGAAACACATTCAGAGTTACATTCTTTTGAAAATAATTTGAGGCAAAACGCATCTGGAATTCTTCATAAGCAGCTGTATGCAGGGGGTAAAAGTGCTGCTGGGGTGTGGGATCTTGTTCTGTAATTCTCTATGTAAATACCAGGGAAATAGCCACAAGACCTCCAACATGGAGTGTCTTGCCTCCTCCAAAGCAAGAAGAAAGACAGGAAGTCTTTTCATATGTATGCGAATGGTGGTGAATATAAAAATTCTCTGTACTGAACAAAGTTGAGGAGAAGTTCCTATTCACCTTTTCATTTTTCAGGAACAATGGAAGGAATGTGAAGTCTCAGATAAGCCCAAAAAAGTGGCAAAGATTGCAAGTTGAGTGCTTTCAATTAATACCGCTGAATTTTCAGAAGAAGAACTGAGTCTTGAAAGAGCCATGTAACTAAAGAGATGTGGAGCCCACATCTCAGGCAGAGAGAACACCCTGGGTGTCAGAGACTGGCTCTGCCATTCCTTGTAAGGCTCTAGGAAAGGTGTCATAACCTCTGTGCAAATGTTTTCTATTCTCAAAACACTGAGGAAAGGGAGACAGACAGATGATAGTAAAATGGATAGATGGACAACAGATTTCCTGGGAGGTCATCATGACTCCACACATCCTGTTACACTAATCTAAAGGAAAGAGGCTTATCTCATTAAAACCTGTGAGTCATAAAAAAGTAAATTAAGAGCCACACAAATCAAATTGTATAGCTGTTTTCTTCTCATGGAGAAAGAAGTGGGGAACTTTCTTGACTATGATGAAAATAAACTTACATACCTACATAAAAATAATAAAAATTTGAATTGATGGCACTGTCACTAGGGGAATGAAAATTAAAAAAGGTAGGGTCAGATAAATAAGATCAAAGAAACATTAGACAGAAACTTAAATGTACACATTACATATATGTATAGATTGATGATGCATGTCTAAAGACAGAGAAGCTAGGGATTAACTAATATGGTCTATTAATTGATATCCTCTTCTACTAAATACCCTTAGATTGGAAATTGGAAACTTTAAATTGAAATCTTGAATGTCATTTCCAGTAAAGAAAACTTTTAAACTCATATGCTCATCTTGCTCCAGGCTCCAGGCTCTTTACTTCCCTGCCATGATGGGCTGTACCATGAACTATGAGGGAAAATAAACCCTTTCTTAACAGGGAAGCAAACTAAGACAATCGTAATTTCAAACAGTACATTAGTTGCACAACTTTGATAAGAATGAAATCATATCTGGATATTTGACCTCAGTGTAATAGCAATTCAAGGAGTTGGTATCTTGAACTCTAATTTTCTATGTTCTAAATACTGTGTATTTAAAGACTTTGAATAACTTCTTAAGTAGGTAACCTTCTGTTGTTACTTCTAAGCTTATTTTAGGAGTATCTTAAGACTCTTGTTGGCCAGGCTGAACAGATGCTACTAAAGAAACTCCATCTTTGTATTAGTATCTTCCATGCAAAGTCTTGTGAGCTTACCTCTGGTCCTGCTTCTCCTACACTTCCCCGCACACCAGGAGGTCCAATGGGTCCAAGTGGCCCAGGGTTTCCTTCTTTGCCTGAAGGACCTACTGGTCCAGGAGGACCCTGTCAGAACACAAAAACTGCAGTTTAGAGGAAAGACTTTGCAATGTCTCTCTAATAAAAGAACTATTATAGAGATTGAGTAATTACTGTGATTGCTCAAATTCCAGCCCTAATAACTAATAAATGGCCTTTCAGCATTTTGCTACATTTACAGTTTCATTGTGTGTTAACTGTCCCTCACTAATTCTGGGTAAAGGACCAAGATAAGTTAAAAAAAAAACTCTAACAGACTGTGGTGATGGTTTGAAAGAAAATGGCACCCAAAAGGAGTGGCACTGTTAGGAGGTGTGGCCTTGTTGGAGTAGGTAAGGCTTTGTTGGAGGAAGTGTGTGGCAGGCTTTGAGGCTTTTATATGCTCAAGATACCACCCGTTGTCTCAGACCACTTTCTGTTGCCTAAAAGATGTAGAACTTTCAGCTACTTCTTGGCACCGTGTCTGGCTGCCTACCACCACGTCTTACCATGATGATCATAGACTGAACCTCCAAACTGTAAGTGAGACACCCAAACTAAATGTTGCCATGGCTATGGTGTCTCTTTACAGCAATAGAAATCCTATCTAAGATACATGCTACTCACCAACTTTCATTGGTAGCAACTATTTCATCAAATTGTTAATAAACTTGGTTGGAATTTCAGTTGCTTTACAAGTGAATTACGTAAGTTGAGTGTTTGCTGTAGTTGAACAACAGTTCTTACACCACAGAATGTCATCATAGCCTAACACTCTTCTTCATATTCTCAATTTATGTATATTTATGTTGTATTTAAAAATAACATTTTTGCTGATTCCTCTTTCTAATTTTTTCTATTTCCCTAAGTATCTGTGTGAACTGCCTTAGGACCCCAATGACTTAGAAGAAGCAGCACTTAAATGAATTTTAGAATTTCTGAAATCTGTAAGTATTGGTTTCCTTTTATGATTTGCTTCCAAACTATCTTCGTATAAACTTCTTCTAGGGCTTTATCACAATTAAAGAACGGAATATGCCTATCTTCAAAATCTATTCCACTTCATGAATAGGTTTCATCATCTATAAACATCCATGTTCAATGGAAATTTAACCCCCAATAAGAAATTTAATAGGAGAACATATAAAAACTTGGGTAAGAGATTTTACCATGCGCTCACAGTACAACACATAGTATGCCACATTTCAAGATATTTCTATTTTAAATTATGTACTAAGTTTGTCCCATACAGTTTCTGCCAACTTTAAAGAACATGAACCAATCAATATTTAGTATCAGGGATAGTGTACTCCAGGAACAGTGTAATGTCACTACAGGTCTTTACTATGCACAACGAAAACTTAAGAGTTTCTGTTACTTACTCTTGGGCCAAAAGGACCAGGGATACCAGGACTTCCTTGTTCACCGTTTGGACCCTACAGAGGAAGAATATTGAAAGCATTGCTAAAACATTTAAATCATGCATTGTGCTGTGTTTTATCTTTCAAATTATGCTGTTAGTAACTTTAGCACTAGAAAAGAAGCCATTGACTTCCTTTACAAAGATCCAACTAATACTAAAGGCAACTGTACAGGTAAAGAGGCATGTGGCTTTTTGCTTTACTTCTTCCCCACAATATTCTAGCTTATGTATGGGTATCTATATTAGATAACTATGTTAATTATCCATCAAGTTAATTTTAAATTAAAATAACATATATAAGCATCCATCTATTTCATGGAGGGGTGGGTAGTCCTGTGAATACACCAGTATATTCTCACATGTAGGAAAGTACAATACTTAATTTACTTACGGGAGGGCCAGGCAGACCCTGAAGGCCAGTGAAGCCTCTGTGGCCTTTCTGACCTCGGTCACCTCTGTCTCCATTGTCACCCTTGTCACCTCGAGGTCCTTGGGGTCCCTATAAATAGTCAGTCACCAATATTACTTCTCAAGACTACAATTTCCTGTGATTTTACTCTTTATGATTGTATTTACTATAATTTTTAAATAGCTTCTCTGAAATTAAAATTTAATAATAACTTTTACTTTCTATGTTTCCTCTAGGAATGCTAAATTCATATATGCAAATAAAATGATGGGCTAGGACTGCTGGAATTATTTTAAGAAACAAATGAGAGTTCAGTAGGTGTATTTGTATTTCAGAATAACCAGGAACCACCTGATTGCACTTAGGTCTCACTCAGTAGGAAGTGATTCATGCCTGGTACTGGAAACTTAGCAAACTGCCCATGGCTAGTGAGATCACGGACCCTAGAGGAGAACCTTGCACTGTTCTGTTCCTAAACTAACTCCCATCTGCCTTCTAAATACTTAGTCTTATATCCACAGATAACTGTAGCTCTAGTCTCTCATCAGAACCCTCAGAGAAATCCACACTGGTCAACATGCAGAGAGCAACTGACCGTGGGATTCCCCATGCATGACTGACATACACCTATAACACAGCCCCTACACATAAGTTTCAAGGAAGGTCACAAGCTCCTGGAAGAGGGGGAGAAACAGACTTCTCCAGAGATAATCCTCTGAGAGGTTAGCTAATCGCAAGAGCTCAGTCCAAATGTGTATATATACACATGAGCAATGCAAAGTGAACTCAGAGGTTGTATTTATATATACACATGTGTGTTTAGTCATTTAAAGAAGTGTTCGTGAAATTGAAAGGAAGTGGAAGGTACTGGAAAAGTTAGAGGAGAGACAGAGGGAGGATAGAAATAGGGTAAATACAGTACTCATGTAAAAAAATTCTCAAAAACATTTTAAAAAGAAACAAAGCCTGGGGAAAATGACACAAATATTATCAGTGAGCTACATTCATTAGATACACACACTTGCACTCGACACACATGCACTAGTGAGAGAGACTATATCATTGTCATCATATCTGCAATAGTCTCTTCCTAAATGCAAGTACCCTGATCCTAAAAATTATGAAGAATTTTATTTATGAAATCCAGTCAAATCCAGAGAAGTGGTAAAAGTATTCACTAGGTGGATGCTGTCATTTACTTTGGGTTCTGGAACATAAACACAGTTTCAGGATTCAATGGTTCCCAGTAAACCACAAGCAACAATGGCTACATGCTAAGGGTTAGAAGTGTTACCTTTGGTTTCCTACTGGAAGATGTTACCCTTGGTTTCCTAGCCGAAGAAGTGAAATCCTATCATGGAACTTCAGAGAATGGGCAGAATGATCAAATCCATTGGATTTTTGGCGAATGATTTCCCCTTTTGAAGTTTTATTTTGTTTTCTTGTTTTTCTTTGTTTTGTTTTGTTTTTGTTTAATTTGGATTTCAAAAAATCTGGTAGCATAGATAGCTTTTATAATAAAAATAATACTAAATATTGATGTAGGAACATAAGAAACATGACCCATTAGACTGCCTATATCAGACACAGGTAAACCTGCCTGGAGGCTCTATACATTAAAGTATCACCAAATATCCAGCCCAGACACCTCAGGTGGAGTGCCACAGGGACATGTTGTAAGCGGGACACTTGATTGGTCAGCTTACCTCAACATAGCTTTTGCCATAAGTCACATGGCAAAACAGTCCCTAAACCAGAATCCCAAGGGTAACTCATCCTTGGGACACCCCCCTGCTGTTCAGGACTCTGCTTCCTGTCTCTCCAGCTCTCATTTTTGATCTATGGCAAAATTCTTTCTAAAAAACTCACCATCCATGGTGTACAGGAAATCTCATGGACCAGGAAGCCTCTGGCTGGGAAAGATTTGTCAGCCTTTGGTTTCCCAGAACCTCATCTCTCCCAGCCCCTCTGAGCTACTTATGGTACATGTGAAGCAAGAAAGCTTCTGTTGCTCTCGAGGGCCCTTGATCTTGCCCATATCATTTTAAATGCAATTCCCTTGTGGTTTTTACTGCAGCTATAAAAGGCCCTGACATTGTATCATTTCTTTGTAACACAATCTTTCAGAATCTATCTTCTACCTTTCTGAGATATTCCTTACTGTGACCATAGACAACATTATTGCTGCTATCTCACAGAGTTTCTGGCTTCTCTGGGTCAGTAATTATCTAGAGACCTTTCTTTGCCTTGCTATTTATGAATCTTAAATTAGATTTCTTTTTAGGTATATAGTTTACAGAAGGAAACATATAAATATATATGTTCAGAAAAGATAGGGCTTACAGGCAAACCACGTTTCCCAGCTCGGCCAGGTGGTCCAACAGGGCCTCGAGAACCCTAGAAAAGATTTCATAAAATTTATTATTGCATTTTTTTAAAATGTAAATGCGAATATGGGTATAAATATAAGAGTGACATTAACATCATCATAGATATAAATGTAATGGGCACAATTATAGCTAATGCTCTGATGTCCAGCAATGTCTCTACATCAGGTAAGAATGCACTAACTCTAGCAACATGTTACAGTGATTGTTTTTATTAGCTTTACCAAATGAAGTGCACCTTAGTTGACTATTAAATGGCATTGCTTGCTTAAATTTTTGTGTATTAAAGTTCGTATAAAGTCCAACCTATTTGGATAATCAAAGTAACCACATTGGGATCATATCCATATTCAAACATCAATTCATTTCTAAACTTAGCATATTTTTTAATTCATAATGGTCTGTTTATCAATATTTAGAGTTCTTAGCTAACAACATATACAAGATAGGATGCATGAACATATAGGACAGCATATCAATGTCATATAACTAACAATGTGAAATTGATTTTCTTACAGGATCTCCTCTTTGTCCTGCCTCTCCAGGTGCACCAACAGGCCCAGGAGTCCCTGGGGCACCCTGAGAGCCTGGCAGACCTGCAGGCCCGGGGTCTCCACGATCACCCTAACAAGAATACACAGAGCATTATTCTTTAAACGTTGATCGTATAATAACAACAATATTCTATATTGCTCATATTATAGACAATACGAAAATATACCATTTCAAACACGTTGATTTACTGCTTTACTTAAATATTTTACTTTCATTCGCCAATCAATACATTAAATTCAAGGGAATAGGATTATTTCGCCTCAGCTTCAGATCTTATCCACCTTCCACTCTTGCTGTTCCTTTCAGTCTGGTTGTCAGAGGACAGAAGTCAACATTTGCTGATCTACCTTTCTAGACTAGTGAAGTCTTGCTGTTGACCTCCAGAAGTCAGCATCTGCTGGTCCGCTTGCCTAGACTAGCAGTCTTCAAAGGAGTGTCCACATTCATAAAGCACAGTGTAAATTTCAGAGTGGGAAAACGCCAAGGAAGCCGCTGCCTACGTTTTCAGCTACATTCACAAAATCTCTCCGAAAACTGCTTCTGAGAGTTCCTTCCTTCCTTGCCCTCCCCACCTCTGGAAGAAGGGCAAACCCTATGCGAGCTGCAGTCCTGTATGGTATAACGTCCTTGAAAGCAACTGCTTCTGAGGGGCAAACAAAGATGTCTGCAGATTGCAGATCGCGCTTGGAGGAAATGGGAAAGAGACCTCCCGTCTTTCACTCGCATGGCCCATAGGGCAAGGCGCCAAATAAGAGCTGATTGTGTGCGCACAGGTGAAATCAACGTGGCATGAGGATGCAAAGTTGCAATTAATTGCTGCATGGGTTCTAATTGGTATTAATAATAAAAACCTATCACCACAACTAATGAGTCAAAAACTAGAGTCAAACTTTCTTTTCTGACAGAAATTCATTCTTACTTGACTTATTAATTTGGCGGCTAGAACAAACATTTGCATCTACGTTAAAGAACACACACACACACGATACAATGAAGAGAAGATTTTGAAAAGCAAGTCATTTAAAGCGCTCATACAATTGGAATTTATAGGGAATTGCCTGTGTATGCATTTAACTTTGTCATTAAAAATAAGGCAGCCATTTGAAGTGCACATATGAGCTCAATAAGCTGCAATAAATATTTCAGGGAGTGCACATCAAGGACCTTTGAATGCTTTCTGCATTACATGTACACCAGCAAAGGCAAAGACTCCAGACGCTAGAAAAAATTCTGTGGCTACAATAGATAAGGAGAGCCTTAGCCAAAGACGCCTCAAATGTCTCCATCCCCTGTTAATAGTTCAAGAACATTCTTGCAGCCTTACTCTGCAGAAGAATTTTAAGCCTGTATTAGCATATAAACACTTGCACTAAGCATATTTAAGATATTTGGAAATAGATTCAAAAAAGCCAGTGTCACGTGACTCGTTTGGCCTTGGTTGCCAGGTCCTACTTCCCGACAGCTGTGCAACCACCACAAGGGACCCAGCCGCTGGTATACCTGGGGAAACTGTCAACTCGACACAGCCTGATTTAAAAATATATGGCATATCTATCATGTAGAAAGCATCATTGCTTATACCCTTGTCAGTTACTCTCTTTAGGGAGTGAGTAGAAAAACGTGGATGTCGTTCAGCTCTAAAGCGATACACAAATTTAGAGGATTCATTTACATCTTCAGCCGGAGCCTCCATATTATACCAAATAAGAAAGCAATTTGGTTCCTGGCTTAGGAAAATATGTGTCATACTTTGTCATGCATTCAAATATTATGTCATTTCGAAGATTATCCAAGGTTATAACCTTACTAAAAAGTTTACCGTCAGAAAAGCCAAAGTTGCGCTAGGACTATGGGCATAAAGAATATTTAAAATATTGTTTTATTATTATTATTATTGATTACACTAGAATTTAAATGATTTCAGGTTTATGTAGCTCTAATGTTCTAATCAGTAGCATTGAACTCACCCGTTCTCCGACCGCACCATCCCGTCCTGGGGTTCCATCATTACCAGCAGGACCCTAAAATGAACAGTGTTTGAGACATTGGTTCATGAGATTGTTAAGCTCTCATTCCTGCTGACAGGAAACAGACCAACATATTTTACTCTTCCTTGAACTATAAAATGGCACTCAATAGGATCCTCAGCAAGAGAAAGAGGGGCTACCAATTCCTTTCTATTTCCAATTTCTTATAAAATTACCATATTCTTATTTACTTTAATTACTCATTTCTAGTTCTCAATCTTAAAAAGAAAAGGTCCTCAGACACACTTAAATAGATTGCAGTAATAGTGCTGCTATCTTGCATTTTGTTTGACTTTCCACTTTGTTTTTCCAAACAATATTTTTAAGGTTTTAAAACCAGTTAACTATATTTATACTATATAAGATTCTGTTTAAAAGTATATATTATTATTTCCTTATTTTACTTTGATATTTTTCAGAACTATGTTTTTATTTTTTGATAAAATGAACTTTGAAATCATTGATTAATTCTTCCAGGATCATGTGATCCTTTGGTAATTCACTTATTAAGTTGCTGAGCAGAGGGTATTCCAGCCTTTCGCATCTTGAATTGCCTGTCCACACTGTATTTCCTCTCAAAAGAGACTAAAGGGACATGACAGCCCTAATGTTATTTTATCATGATAAAAAATGTCCTCTACTTCCTTTCTCTTCTTCCTGAGCTGTAATGGTTTCATTAATCCTATCACCGCAAAGCTGGGAAATTTTGATAAGTACCCCATTACAGAACGAAATAATAACACGGGAAAGAAGAATGGCTGTGTCCTTCCACCTTCAACACAATTTCCCAAAAGCTAAATCAACCGAAATGCTCACTGAAGCTTTTACGAAAGTCAGTCCAAGGGCACTGATTTGGTTTCTCTATGATTTAGTCAACTCTCTAGGGAGATAGAGTACCTCAAACAGCACAACAAAAATCTTTCTTAAGCTCATATGTGCAATTTATCTCTAAACATCTGCACCCACTTCATAATGGAAGAATTATCCCTACCACATTGAGCTAAAATAAAAGGTATTTTCCTTAGGGTTGCAGCACTCACTTCTGGCCCAGGTTCTCCTACAGGACCATTTGAGCCTGGGGGTCCTACAGGTCCAGGGGGACCTTTATCTCCTGTAGCACCGGTCGGTCCTACTTTTCCGGGTGTTCCCTGAAATCAGATCACAAGCATGAGTCAACCACTGCAGAAAAATTTTAAGAACACCTATTTTCCATCAGGCTCCGTTTAGTCAGCAGTACTTTAGTGTCTCCTCCTACAGAAATAATTGCCCAGTACCCTACAGCACCCGCAATTGCTTAAAGACATGCCCACTTCATAGCTCATCACTCCTGACACATCAAAGAGATAAAAAGCATCCTGTACCACCTGATTAGGTATGCGTTTTGTGGTTGAAACATGTGTAGTCAATTATGGCTGCCCTTCTGGAACCCGTATCTCTACAAAGACACACACACCCTTATCACTCCTGCTTTTTCTGCTCATTTGTTTAAAATGTTTTCCAGTCCTTTAGACTCATCACTGAAGAATTTTACTTTCCAGCTCTTGGCTCAGTTCTGATGTCAGCAAGATAAGCTTTAACTCTTAGTGCTCTGCCTCCATATTTTTACCCAAAGGTCTTCTAGTTTAACATACCAGGAATCCAACCTCTCTGTCCACATTCCATAGAAACACCATTTTCCCCTCAAACACTGCAAACACCCACTGGTAAAGTGAGTCATGCCAGAGTTTATATAGCATCAAACTTTCCTCCATATTCCAAAGAATACGAGATCCTGGAGCATCCACGGGAAACAGGATATTACTGTTCACCCACAACCGCTTCTAATGTGACTCACCCAGTTCTTCTCTTTGATGGTTTACTGTGATGTATGGCTGTTTTGCTAAGGATGCTTATGTTAAAAGATACTACCAAACCTCAAGAAGGCCATCCCCCTTTGCCAGCACTGTTTTTATCTTTGAAGAAAGATTTGAGTCACCCAAAATCCAAACACTTGTTATTTACCTCTGTAGCTCCATGGTTAAGCTAATGTCTGTCAAGGATGTTAAGCATTTAACATTTAAATTCAAAGGTTTTTAAAAGCTAGGAATTTATGTCAGCTTAAGACTGTCTGAACCAACTCATCAAGCAAAACAAATCAATTCTTTCTGCAAAAGTTTTATCATGTATCAGATGAATATTGACACAGCTACTCACCGCTGGGCCAGGAAGGCCAGACATGCCTCGTTCCCCACGCTGTCCAGGCATTCCTACAATCCCTCTTTGCCCAGTGGTACCAGCCGGACCAGGGGGACCATCTGGACCCTAATGGTGATAGCAGACTATAATTACTACTCTACAGAATGAGTCCATATCTGACTAATTTATATAGTTGACTATGACTTTATAGACTTTAACGGGGCATGAGGAAAAAAACTCTCATTTTATAACCCATGAATGTCAATACTTATGGGTCCTAGCACAGCCTCTAATATTGTTCAACACATGGAAAGAACTTGACAGCTAATGAAAATAAGTGGAGAGAACTATTCAAAAAACTGTTTCCTTCTTTTAAAAAATGAAAAGAAAATTTAGAAGGATTATATTTTTAAAAATGTCAATATTTAGTAGTATGCAAATATTAAATATGATAATATGTGTTTCATTTTCTTAACATAGGGGACATTAAATAAAGAATGTTTCTTGGTTTAGTTTAAGAAAACCATGTCCTTTACCATTTTGTAAACATATATATGTATGTATATATATACATACTTTTATAAGAGAGAATTAGAAATTGAAAATTTCATATAAATTAATCAGATGAAAGCATTTAGGAATTTTCCAGAATGATATTTTGATAGATTTTATGGCAGTAATTATTACAAGTTTCTTATTATAAATATTTCAGCTGGAGTTGTAGTGAAACAGATGCAAACTTACAGGTTGTCCATCTTCTCCTGGGTCTCCTTTGTCTCCTGGGCCACCAGGTGGGCCAGCAGGTCCTCTATCACCCACTCGCCCATGAGAGCCAGGGTCCCCACGAAGACCAGGAGGTCCCTCTTTCCCAGGTTCCCCTATGGGCCCTGCAGGTCCTGGAGCGCCCTAGCATAACACAATAAGAAGCAATGAGGAGGCCAAAGTGGAAGCTAAGTAAGAAGAGCTGACCTAGAGGGCTCTACCTCAGCACAGAGGGCACAGCCTTGCAGGACTGTTTGTTACCTTCTGAGATAATCGGTTACTGCGAATACCTGACCAAACCAAAGGAAAACAAAGCATAGCAGACCATAGATTAATACCCTGAGAAAAGCTCAAATTTTGTTTTCAGATGACCATTTAATCTCTCATTATTAAGAGCTATGAAATTAATTTCAAATTTCAAATATATTTAAGGTTCTGTTCCAACTATAGATTATAATGTTTTATTTTATTTGGGCTGGTCTGAACTGGTCTTATGACAGGATTTACTAAAGAAACTCTCAGAAGCTGGTGTGATGGTGATGCTATCAAGAGCCCCCATGGCTCTTGAATATGACATGGTTTGATGGCCATTACCCACGTGATGAGCACAGATGCCTCTAACCCTACTCTCAGAGGATTCAACACCCTCTCTGACCTCCACCAGCTCCTGCATGCACATGGTACACACACACACACATACATAAAAGAATGAACTTTTAAGAAGAAAGTTTCAGAGATGCATTATTAGCACATAACAAAAAAGCATTTAGTACTCAAACAGAATCGTGGTCAAACATTAGCTTAGAAAGAACATGCAAATAATCTCTTCCAAGTTCACTGACTGGTAACTTTGGATTTGTTTTGGTGAGATATCACTATGACTGCAAGAAGACGTAACGAAGAGGAAAACAAATCAGTAAGAGATTAAATAAAAATAATAGTTAAAATGCCACATGTGTGTGGCACACATACAAGGACACGAGTTAAATGCACTACCAATGATTTAAGTCTGAGTTGACTTACAGTAGGACCTGGAGGCCCAACTCTGCCGGCAGAACCAGGAAATCCTGTAGCACCCTAAGAACAAAATACCATATAATCAGTCCAGATAAGAAGTGATTTCTTTGTTTTTCTGAAGCCTACATCTCACACAGGAGGCTTAGGGTCTGTTGATTCCTTCTCATATTTATGACCATGTAGCTAGCGTTTTATGCTTCTCGCTCCTCAAATATTTTAGAGAATCTGGATTAACTGATATAATCAAACAGTTTTTCTGTTTTGACTTTTATTTATTTTTAACATATAAAAGTACAGCTAAAACCACACCGGTTCTTTTGTGTAATCAATTACACAAGGTATTTTTACTTTAATATATAAATATCAAATATAGAATACTTTGATATATAAACTTCTGCTTCATATGGAGCAGTTGGATTTTCACAACTAACAAAACTGACTTCCACCCAGATTTCCAAGTTACGCTAAGCACCCTTTGCTCTGTAATACAGCTGATACATAAGACGATGTGTCACTACATCCTTGGATGACAGTTAACTTTTTTATAACCAGGACACATTCGATATTTTCAACTGGCTGTGCACAATTCCCAGAATAACAAAGAGACTCACAGGCGGACCCTGAGTTCCGCGACCACCTTTCAGTCCAGGGACACCATGAGGACCCTACGCAGAAGAACCAAAAGATCACAAAATGAGATCAAATGCAGGTACTGTGCATTGTATATATTGGGTCCTGGTATCAAGATTTCCTTTTTAAAGTTTTTAACTCACATGAGGGCCAGGTGATCCTGCTAGCCCTTGGGGTCCAGGAGACCCAGCATCTCCCTTCTGGCCTGGCTCTCCAGGCTCACCCTTGACTCCAGGCTGTCCGTCAGGACCCTAAATGCATTTTTTCAAATGAGTAAATATCTTTAAGAACTGTAAACAAATTTTTCATAGTAATTATTATTAATATGGCTTTTAGTCTTATAAAACATTGCTGTTATTAAACATAGTATGAAAAACCTCAATATCTGCTTTAAAACTTTCTTAAAAAATTTTAGCATATCTTCATAATAGATAATAATTACATTCACTAAAATATTATACACATCAACTTTTGTTCCACCTATGAAAATCTGCTGAATAATACACAAATTATTTTGAAATTTAAAGATTTCGAATATATCTCAAGACATACAAAAATAAGGCTTTTAAACTCCTCTACTAAGAAGAGTTTTAACTTGTAAGCTAGAAATATCTGAAAATTTTACCTGGGGTCCAGCAAAACCAACAGCTCCAGTTGGACCATTTTCACCACGAGAACCCTAAAACGAGACAATCAGTATTGAAGTTTTCACACACAATATACAGTTTGTGTAGCTAACTGTATTTAGAGAAGTCAACTGCATTGCTTGAGGAAGATCCTTAAGTTAAATCATAAGCTGGAGAACATTGAACAAGATTCTTGAGATCAAAGAAACTCAATTACTTAGAAAAAAGCCATGTGCCTAGATTTAATAGATTGTACAGCTGATAATTTTTTAAGTTTAATGACAATAAAATTTGAAAACTGGGGAGCTGTAAATAACCTAACACAATAAGCATAAAAAATACATTAAAGATTAGTGATTAATGATAGATAGATAGATAGATAGATGATAGATAGATAGAGATGCATAGATAGACAGATGTACAGACAGACAGATAGATATAGATGGATAGATAGATAGACAGATGGACAGGCAGATAGATAGACATAGGTAGGTAGGTAGGTAGGTAGGTAGGTAGGTAGGTAGGTAGGTAGGTA
>LOJH01011587.1:8942-23425 GCA_001685095.1 Ellobius talpinus
CTCTCTCTCTCTCTCTCTCTCTCTCTCTCTGGTTTTTCAAGACAGGGTTTCTCTTGATAGCTAGCCAGTTTCTGTCTGGGGGTGTGTTGTTTGAGGATTATTCTAGAATTTGTCGACTTCAACCTCCTCTGACTAAATCTCCTTTCAGACTGGGTTCCAATTCCACTGTCCCCTGCAAAGCTTTTCCCTCAAAACCTTCTCTCTAGCCAGCCCTGCCCCTTCCCCAGCTCCTGTCACTAAGGTAAAAGCTGGGAAGAGCTGAGGTAGTCCAGCCGCACCTGGCTGTTGGAGAAAGGGTCCTCCCAGACTCCAGAGCAGAGGACAAGGGCAGGGTTTTGAGAGGACAGACTCCAGGGACATGGAGGAAAATAAAAGAAATGTGAAAGAGGGGGAGGAGCCCCCCCAAAGCCATATAGTTCTCTATTGCTTTGGTCTTTAATTTCATCATCCCATAAATGAGGAAATATCAGTTCCCATACTAAATTTTTATCCCCAGATGATAAATATGATGGGAAATTTTCTTTGGGTCCTCGTAAAAGGGAACGGTTTTGATCAAACTCATGGGGAAAGACTTATGCAGATAATACAAACAGAGTGGCCATAAAGTCTCGGCTGTTTCCCGCGGGATGGGCAGTGGGACAAATGGCTCCCTAGATTGACTGCTGCTGGGAACTGTCCCAAGTCTGATATGGGGCCTAAACAGCCTAATCTTGCCCTGGATAACACACAGGCTGAAGCCAGGGCGACCCCTGCAAACGAAAACACAAAATTATTTCAAATCTCCCCTGCCGGCCTGCAAACAAGCCGTACACGCCACAGATCTTTCGATTTTTTTTCCCCCCCGCCTAGAATTAAGGGACCCATGGGTCTTCTCCACACCTGGTTGGGGGATTCCGGGGCACAATTCTTTCCTTAGTCCACTTCCATTATAGCTGGCTAGGGCCTCCAGCAATCGGTCCAGCTTCTTCACTCACTCACGCCCGCTGCGCTAGACCCTGGAACCCTTTCTCAGCCAGGCTCTGGTCTTTCGGAAAATGGGAAGCCCACTGCCTCTGCCCAGGAAAAAATGCAGGACTACCAGAAAGACAAGTTATTCTCTGGACTCCGTTTCCTGAGGAAGGGGTGGAGAGTTTAGTTCTCTTTGGAAGAAAGGTGATAGAGAAATCGAACGAACTATTTTAAACACACATTTCCCCTGCTTCTTCGCTTTAGTAAACACACACACACACACACACACACACACACCAGGCCGCCCCTCTTCTTTAAAAAAACACTTCCAAACCAATCGCTTAAAAAAAGAAAAAAACCTCTTCTCTGATGAGGTTTAATTGTGTCTTCCAACCCAATCAAGGCCTGCAAGTTCGGACTTTCTCTCCAGGAATATTCCTTGTTTTAGTAGGGACAAGGTCAAGCGGGAAAGAAGGGCTGCCAGGGCTTGGAGCAAAACACCCTACCAAACCCGCTCCAAGGCCAACAAAGCCCAGAGACTGGAGATGTTCATCCAGTAGGGCTCAGGTTGCAACTCCAGGGTTGGGGACAGGATACCTCTAGTCTTCAGCTTCCTCCTCCAGTGACCCCCAAGCCCACTAGGATCTTCCTTTGCCCAGAATTCCTTAATTGACCATGACCTGTTCCCAGCCCACTCTAGACACTGGAGATTCCCAGTTAATCCCCACAAGAAACTTGCAACTCAACCAACCTCCAAGACTGGTGGTCCGAAGCTCGCAGGCCCAAGGGCCAAGCTGGAGAAACCAGGAGGCAGGAGAGCAGAAACTTTAGTCCTGCTTTGATTCTTTAACTTTCTCTTTCACCCTAAGCCCACTGGAGATCCTTCCCGCCTCCCCCAAAGCGTCACCCAGCACCCAGCCCAAGAAAAGAAACGGTGGTTTGGGGTGAGGAGAGTGGAAGGTGAAGAGATGGGAAGGAATACCTGAATCTTGTCTTGACCTTTTAATTTGAATTTGACTGTTTTGAGCCCTGGTTGCCTCACTCTCACCCGCATTTTCTCCCTCTCCTCCCCCCCTCTTCCCAGGAGTTTCAGGCTGGTTCTCTAGTAAACAAGCCCCACTCTTCCCAGAACATCCCCAGGTCCCTCCACCCATCCCACCACCACTCCACCCCCCCCACTGCCCCTGCAGCCTGGGGGGCGCTTTCTTTGTTCGCCAGGAAGGGCTCCCGTGCCCCTACCCCGAGGCAGCTGCTAGGTGGCGCTGTTACTCCACGCTGCGCGCTCCGCCTGCCGACAACTTGACCCCACTGACGTCACGGCCGTCTGAATCATCAAGGCCATTTTCAAATCCCATTGGTCTAGCCGTCACATGGTGAGGACCGAATGCTCGGATAATTATGGAGCTGATATTTCCCCCCTCCCCTTCTTTTTCCTCCCACCCCTCCAAACGCCCCCCCCTTCCCGGATGGGGGAAAAAAGATGTCAGCTCCTCCGCTGTAGTATTGCTCCTTAAAAACCCCTCTCTCTGAAAATGACATGCCCTCGCAATGTAACTCCGAACTCGTACGCGGAGCCCTTGGCTGCGCCGGGAGGAGGAGAGCGCTATAACCGGAGCGCAGGAATGTATATGCAGTCTGGGAGTGACTTCAACTGCGGGGTGATGAGGGGCTGCGGGCTCGCGCCCTCGCTTTCCAAGAGGGACGAGGGCAGCAGCCCCAACCTGGCCCTCAACACCTACCCGTCCTACCTCTCGCAGCTGGACTCCTGGGGCGACCCCAAAGCCGCCTACCGCCTGGAACAACCTGTTGGCAGGCCTCTGTCCTCCTGCTCCTACCCACCTAGTGTCAAGGAGGAGAATGTCTGCTGCATGTACAGTGCAGAGAAGAAGACGAAAAGTGGTCCCGAGGCAGCTCTCTACTCCCACCCCCTGCCGGAGTCTTGCCTGGGGGAGCACGAGGTACCTGTACCCAGCTATTACCGCGCCAGCCCGAGCTACTCGGCGCTGGACAAAACGCCACACTGTGCTGGGGCCAACGACTTCGAAGTCCCTTTTGAACAGCGGGCCAGTCTCAACCCGCGCGCTGAACATCTGGAATCGCCTCAGCTTGGGGGCAAAGTGAGTTTTCCTGAGACCCCCAAGTCCGAAAGCCAGACCCCCAGTCCCAGTGAGATCAAGACGGAGCAAAGTCTGGCGGGCCCAAAAAGCAGCCCCTCGGAGCACGAAAAGGAACGGGCCAAGATCGCAGACTCCAGCCCAGACACCTCGGATAACGAAGCTAAAGGTAAGGCCCCGGGGCCGGCTAGGACGCTGGGGGCACTGATCTTCGTGTTCAGGACTAAGGTGAAGAGAGGGTTGAGCAGAGGCCTAGGGAACTCAAGGGCTCTCAAAATACCTGGGTTTGAGGATCCTGTTTGCCAATCGCCTGGGTGGTGGAGTGTCATTTAGCAGGGGAAGGTAAAAGGCGACTTGGAGGTGCCAGGCCAGCCCGGCCTTTGGGTGCATAGGCGGAGGACGTGAGTATTACAGGCAGCCTGCGGGTACCCTGTGCTGCACCAGATCCGTGGTCATTCCTTGGCGCGTGATGGCTTTGGTTTGCTTTTTCAATGAGCGTGTCCTGGGGGCTCACGTCCCCAGCTAAGGTCAAAGCGCACAAAACGCTTAAAATGGCGATCCTTGGGCAAGGGACGAGAGAAGGCTTAGAGATGAATCATTTCTCTTCAGTGCATTTTCCTAGTTGGAAAAATGTTTCCTATGAAACACAATTTGTTGTTTGTAGGTCCTATTTGTGCATACAGTTTGCACCCCTGCGATTTCTGTCTCTGCAGGGGACTTGGGCAGTGAAGCTAAGGCCGGAAGGGGTGGAGGTGGAGGGCTGCCCGCCACATCCCTCCCTCCTCCAAATGCTTGGCTTGAGGGCTTTGGATCAGGGCATTGGAAATGTTTCTTTCCTTCCTTCTTTTTTCTTTTCTTTTTTTTTCTTTTTTGATCTTTAAAAAAATTCTTTTGTCTATTTTTACTAGTTATGTTTTTCCCATTGGTTTTCAAAAGCTGCTTAATAAATGAGTGCTGGAAATTTTCTGTGTGCGTGGCAAGCGGTTTACTCCTGAAAGGGAGTGAGGTATTGGTTGGATTTCTTTGTGATTTTTGGTTCAAGAAAGAATGTTCAGCCAAAGTTCAAGCTCAGGGTTCAAGATTCATTTCTTCTGTAGCTGGGGCGCCAGGACCCTTCGCTGCTATCTGGGGGAAAAATAAAGAGTTTGAAACAGGAACAGGATGCTGAGGGCAATGACTTTCCCTGAAAAGTTGGAGAAAAAAACATTAGAAAAGGCCCAATGGGGAGGAATAAACCCGCTCCTCAAGACACTGGCTCCTGGTGGTGGTGTGTGAGGTTGACTCCTTGGTGTGAACGTAGATGAATTGAAAGTGAATTAGACTAGGGACGCTCTGAACCTTGTGTGTAATGCTTTGTATATGGACACAACTGCACATTCATGTCTGCCGGCAACCTGTGCCCCCCCCACACCTCTTATGTTCCTCACATACTCATTCTCACACACACATGCACTCTTTTAGCACACAAGGGCAAAGCTTTACCCTCTGGGGTCTGCTCTGCAAAGACAACCTTGGTAAATCAGTCCTTAGAGATTTTGGCCAGAAGATGACCATGTCTGTGCTTGTGAAGATGAGGGCGTGAGGCACCCATATCACACACACACATGCCATTATGGAACATATATAATGCGAAGTTTAATTTTATCCACTCATTGTAAGTCCTGAGCTGGACTGGGGAAGAGGACTATGGCAGAACAAACTTCGTCCTAACCATACCAAGAAGCAAAGTCAAGGTTAATAAATCTACCACCTAAACCCAAACGACAATCACTTTGATAGACTCCCCCTTCTCACATTGTCCCCCCTCCTACCTCAAACTAACACCCAGAGGTTGCACTTTGTGTTCTCCTTTTTCTTCACCCCTTTTTGGTGTTTTCACCAGGCCAAAGGGAAAGAGCTTTTGGCTAAGGTCCATTTGCAATTTCTTTCCTCCTCTTAAAACCCAACAACCCCAATAAAAAATCAATAGGGCAGAGTTAGATGTGGAGAGCCTGTAAACAGTTTGGCAAGAAGCTGCAGGTGCAGATTGGAGAATAATTAAAGACACTGACATTTTTGGACTAAAGCTTCAAGTTTGCGCACACACCCCCACTCCCACCTCCCACCCCAACTGTTTCCTGGTTGCCCTAGGAAACTCTCCTCACCACTAATCCCTGCAAAACCCCAGACCCAGAAGCCTCACTTTACTTAAAGAAAAAAGGAAGCAGGGTGCACACATAGCTGTCAGCAAAGTTATTTGCTAGATATCAATGACTCCCTAGTCTTTAAACTCTATATTTTCCCCTTTAAAGGGTGGCTATGTTCCTTACTGTTACCTGAAGATCAAGGTTGATCCATTTCAGCAAAAATACATACTAGGAAGAGAAGCTAACAACATCCCTTCTTGTATACAGATGTGTGTGTGTGTGTGTGTGTGTGTGCTTGAAAACATACACATCCACCTACACATAGACTCTAGGGGACTACAACACCTGAGGATGTCTCCCTTCCTTGACCTTAAGTCCTCTCTGGTCAGGGGAAGTTTTCTGAGAATTCCTTAGCATGCCTCAGAACTGTTGCCCCTGCCCCCTGCTGCTCAGACAGGCTTTTCTGCCTCCACTGTTCCTGAAGCAGATGGCCAGGGGAGAAGGAGGTAGCTACAGTTCTAAGAAGACAGCAATCTTGTGGCAGTTCAGGTAGGAATAAGAGCTGGGGGGCCTAGTGCAGGCAGTCCTGAGATGTCTTTGGCTGCAGAGACAGGGACAGAACCCCTTCACAGAGTGAGGGGTTAAAGCTCTCCAGGAAATGACTCTGAGATGCGGGGTAGAGTGCATTGAACATTTTTTTTTCCTGTCTGACTGGATTTTTTGAGATCTGGAGCAGAAAAGAGTTGAAGGAAAGCCTGGAGAGGTTTAAGATAATCACCGGGACCAGGAGAGACATTCAGAATCTGTTAGGTTAAGGTGAGCTTGACTAATTTAAATTTAGTAAACACTTTGAGGGTAAGCGCCTCCCATCTTTCTTCCCTCTAAGTCTGGACCCCTAAGAATTTCCAAAAGCCCCAGAGAATCTGCCCCCAGGCCTGTGCGGCCAGAGTAGCATCTTCATTCACCCCACCCCAAGCACACTTCCAAAAGCTGCATCCCCAAGGCTTGCTGCTTCCAGGGATACTTATGTAAATAATGTTATTTTTAACAGAGGAGATAAAGGCAGAAAACACCACAGGAAATTGGCTGACAGCAAAGAGCGGAAGGAAGAAGAGGTGCCCCTATACTAAACACCAGACGCTGGAATTGGAGAAAGAATTTCTGTTCAATATGTATTTGACGCGAGAGCGCCGCCTGGAGATTAGCAAGACCATTAACCTTACAGACAGACAAGTCAAAATCTGGTTTCAAAATCGCAGAATGAAACTCAAGAAAATGAACAGAGAGAATCGGATCCGGGAACTGACCTCCAATTTTAATTTCACCTGAGCCAGCGTCATCTCCTTCCCCTCCCCATCTCTCCTTTCCCCGCCCCTCCTCCCTTTGTGCCTGGTGGTATTTTTCCCTCCCTGAGTATAAATGCAACGCGCCTGCAGAAAAAAAGAAAAAAAAAGGCAAAGACCTCAGTCTCTCCTTCCAAGGGACCTATGGTTTGTGCTGCAAGGATGCTTCCACCTAAAGCATGAGAAATGGGGTGCTGGGTTTTGGGATGTTGTGTGTGCCCTCAAGGATGGGGTGGGAGTGTGGCTGGTGTGTGTGTCAACCCCCACTCACCCATGCACTCACATGCAGCATTCTGCTCCCCATGCAAGCTAAGATAGAATCCACCCCATTATAGAGAAAAGAAAGGGGGGAAAATCAACCAGAGAGGGTCTGTAACCTCGGAGAGCATAGTCAGAGTGCTCCCACCTTGCTGCATTTCCCCCCTTAGAATAATAGACAGTCTTGAAAGTTCGCCTAGTATTTGTGTGTTTGTCATAGCACCCAGCATCTAGACCCAGCCCTCCCTGTTTCTTTCCCTTCCAGTGACTCTGAGAATCTGCTTGACGTATTTGTACTGCTTTCTGCTTTTCTCCCACCCTTCCCAGCACTCTGTATATCCCACTTACTAACATCTCAGAAATTCCATCAAGAACAAAAAAATTAAAAATAGAACATAGCAAAGTAAAGACACCCCCCTCCAGAGTTGTCCTGTCCCTGTCTGAGAGTTGTGTTATTTAAAGATATTCTGTATGTTGTATCTTTTGCATGTAGCTTCCTTAATGGAGAAAAAAATCCTAATAAATTTCCGGAATCTTAATCCTCAAATGGGTGGTTTTTTTGTTTTTAGTGGCTTTTTTTAAGCGACACCCCTCCCCCCAAAACACTGAGTGTGTGGATATGTGTGTGTTTTCTGTTTGACTCATCTTCGACAACCTTTCCAGAATGTCTCTTGGCGGGTTTAATGTAAGTGAGAGACCATAACGTTGATTTAAATATTATCCAGGTGACCACAATAAGTCAAGGTCATAAAACAGTAATGTCAGGACGGTCTTGGTGCGCGCGAGAGGTGGATTTTATGATCTGCAAATATAATGCGCTGCTGCAGTAAAAGATGCATTTAAAGGTGACTGGAGGAGGAAAGAGGCAGAGAGCAAACTGCAATCTTGAGGAGCAGACGGATCTGATTGCCTTCGGTACTGGGGCTGGGTGTACCCCACCACTACTGGGGGGCACCTCAGGAACCCCCACCCATCTAAACAGAGGAATAAACTTAACCACCGAAGAGGCACTAGGACCTCAGCCTTCCCCCGCCCCTCGACAGCAGCTAACAGAAGCGCCAGCAGCAGCAAGAGAAGGAGGAGCGGCGACAAGGTAAGAGAATCGGTTTCTTGTTCTTCTCTTGACGGTGGACTGAGGACTAGTGGCGTCCCCAGGTGCCTGGCGAGCAGGGGGTAGAACAAGGAGGAAGGTTTTTTCGGGCATCTGTGTTTGCTGAGATCTTCCGGATTTGTCTGTGGCCGCCTTTAGTGGAGGGCAGCGGCTCTGAACTCCCTCTCCTTCTCTCCCACTGCCGCTGTGGGGTTTTGTGGTTAAGGGGGGGCAAATTGGTGGTTTTGGCTTCTTTATATTAGCAGGCTCTTAGGGTTGTTTGGAAGTCCACCCATTAATTAGTTTAGGTGTCTCTTGGTCTGGTTGTATTTTGGGGAAAGTAGAAAGGTTGGAGCTTGAAGCTTAGGTTTTCTTGTTTTTGCTGGTGTAGGCGTGAGCCTTGTCTATGTTCTTGGTCCTTGTGTTTTCTAGCTGTAGGGATTTGCCAGGCTGGAAGGAGAGCCAGAGCACAGGCGCTGTGGTCCAGGCACCCCTGTTTGCTGAGAAGCCTGAGGCACAGGGAGTCTGAGAGGAGAGTACAGGAGAGCCAGATGGACAAGACAGGGGACCTAGCTCAAGAGTGGAAGAACGATCCAGCTCCCTGCCCCCCAGGACCAGGGCCAGATGCAGGGGCATAGCTCTACTGCAGTACTGGGGGTGGGGCAGGTATTTAGTGGCTAGAGGCCCCATCTCACCAGATTTTCCAAATGCAATTTGCTTATACCAGAAACTAATGGAGGCAATCAGATCCTTTGCCTACCCAGCCACCCAAAATCTGCTCTCTAGTCCTTAGGAAGATTGTAAGGGTGGAAAGGGGATCGGGCTGAATTTCTTCCTTCCCTAAGCCCCTTCCCTTCTGCTTTGGATAGATACAAAGCTGAAACTCCGGCCCTGCTTGCTCAGCTGATCTGTGGCTTAGGTAGTTTCATGTTGTTGGGATTGAGTTTTGAACTCGGCAACAAGAAACTGCCTGAGTTACATCAGTCGGTTTTCGTCGAGGGCCCCAATCCACCTCTCCTAACCCTTCCTTCCCTTGTGGGACTGCCCCACCATCCTCACTCCAGAGAGGGCATAGTGGGTGCCGACTGAGGAGGTCAGGCTGTGAGTGGAGGCCATGGGACAAATTCTGGACAACCCTGCTTTACAGCCATCTCCTTCTCAGCCTGCCCCAATGTCTGCAACTGAGGGAGAGGGCTTTTCTTTCTCCCCTGTAGCTATTGTCTCCTGGGTCCAGCTGATAGACAAAGAAGGTCCAGCCAATTCCAAGGAAATACTGGAGTTTACCTTTGGCCTGTTGGGCCAGTTCGGTTGAGCAGCAGGGTGCAGAAGAGTCAATAAAGGAAAGAAAAGCTCATAGAAAGAGGAGAGAGTCCCTGAAATGGTTAGTGTCTCTCCCTGCCACCTCTAGAGAGAGAGCATGGCTCCTTAGGAAAGTGGGGGTGTTGTTCTAAGAGTTAAGGAACTCTGAGAACTGTGGCTTTCCCTACCCTCCACAGCTCCATCGCCAGGGAAAAGACGCATATGAGAAGTGGGTAGGTTAGTGGAGAAACACCAAGTCCAAGTAGAAGCCTTCCCAAACACACCCCATGAAGGGCAAAAGCCCAGCTCTGGTCTGTCTAGTTGCCTGTTGCCGCTAGGCCTTGGTCTGTGGCTGCTAAGCGTTTGCCTGTCCTTGTGTTCTGTGGAAATGTCTGGGTAAACAGAAGCTGCCAGCGCCCACAGTTACCATATTGTTGGGAAGGCTAATGCTAGGGGGCAGTGGGGAGAAGAATGGGGCAGAGGGAGGTCTTAGCAATGAGAAACTTTACAGGGCTCCTCCACTGTGTTCCCCTCGGCTTTTTCAATTCTGGCCTTGGTTTCTACAGAGAAGGATCTCAAAGAAGGTTTCTTGGTCTTCAAAAGAAAAAATTGGAGTCTGGGGACAAGGGAGACAGAGAGCTCTGTTTTTAGAGACTGGAAAGGAGGTCTGGTCCTAGGGACTCTTTCCATAATTATGATCATGAAAGCAGGGAATACCATATATGATCATGTCTCTAACAAACTATCATGGAGAATTTTGTATTTTCAACATAGTGTCCAAGAAGAAAACGATGTGACCTTACATGCATGTAGGTTTTTTTCCTCTCTGTACCTTCTAGGTTTTCTGGTATCTCAATCTCTCTCTGAGATCAATCAGCGTGCATGCCTGTCTGTCTCTCAAATTTATTTTGCCTTCCATGGACATTGGAGGATAAAATGACCATAGACTCTCCCTTTCCCAGCTGAATTTTCTGTGTGTCTGTCCTCCATTCCTTTGTAGGAGGCAAAGTATTCAAATTTCTATAGCTCCCAGAGAAAAGGGGGAGATTTCCAGAAAAAAAAAGAATAGGCTAATAGGTAGTGGAAGATATATAAGGAGATCCCTTGGTTTGGGAACCCATGCAGCCTTTAGCTTCAGAGACTATTTGGATAAAGAGAACCTCAGGCTGGAGCAAGGTGTTCAAGATCACTTGGCTAGCAGAAATCGCCCCGTTGGGCCGAAATTTATCAATATAGGGCTTCTGTGCCTTGAGTACCTTTGACCCTATTTCCATTTCAAAGATGATGGGCTTAAAGGAGGTGGTCAAAGAGTCAGGGGTCAGAGCATCCCCTCCCTAGATTCGGAGAAAGAGAGCAAGGTCTCATAGGGCCAAGGTGAGGTCCAGTCTTATGGTCAGAGTCCACCACGGGAGCCCTGCGGCTGTGGATCATGGCTAAGGCGATGGTAATTATTTATTCGCTTCGCTGGAAGTGAGTCTTCAGAAGTAACAGCGTGAAGAGGAGGGAAAAATTATCTCTCTCGTCTGAGGATATTAAGATGGATTTTTATTTCTTAAAGGACCCTCCCCGCCGAGAGCACATAAGCGTAAACTTAATATATGCTCCACAACCCAACTCTAGAAATCGCAATAAACGTTAAAACCTCCCCTACTGGTTTTTTTTAATTATGATATGGGAAAGGGGAGCAGGATTTATAGAGCTGAACTCTGGCGAGCGTTTGAGACTTGCGGGAGCAGGAGGAAAAGGCAAGAGCTCACCAAGGAAAGCCTTGGTCTCTGAGACGTCTCGCCGGCTGTGGGGTCTCAGGCTCAGCCCAGCTGTGGCCTCAATCCTCTGTGGCCTCCCTGGGACCTCACCCGGGCAATCGGCCTTGCCTCGGTTCACTCGCTGGAAGATGCAGCCCTTTTTGGGAACAGGTGACGTGAAGGCGGCAAGCAGGCTTGGGGGAGAGTATAAATGAGAAGACTAGCGTACAGAGCTTTGTGTGGGTCCCTTGTTGGGGACGAGATTTGCCCAAGTGTAACCCAGCGGATGGCTGGATTCGGAGGGGTATCCATCCGGGCGGGTGCGAGAGCAGGGACAAGGTGGACTGTGTGTGGACATTGTCTGCAGACTAAGCAAAGCAGACTCCTGGGCTGTGGTCAGCGGAGAGCTGGGCAACCGGATGTTTAGTATGTAGGAAGGACCTTGAGGTCTGTTGGATGTTTAGGCTGCCGGGTGGCTGCAGCCCGGAGTGCCGGGGGAGCATGCTGTGCGCCGGGCGCGGCGGTCATTCTAGGCGAGGCTGTAGGCCCTGCACACCTCTGCGGGCGGTTACTGGGCTGTGTCCAGAACAACTAAACTAAGAGCGGACCAATGATCACAGCATGAAAATAAATGCAGTTTGGGTCTCCCCCCCATATATAAACGGTCCTTTCTTTTTTTCTTTCGGAGATACCTGGATTTGGTCCAGAGCAGGTTGCCCGCGGGAGGGCCCCACCAGCGGCAGCGTGCGAGGGAGGGAGGGAGGGCGAAGAAGGGAGGGAGGGTAAGAGGGCGGGTGGCGCCGGTTGCGGTGGTCAGGGCTTCCCTCCCTGGGCGGGAGGCGGCTGTCCTGCGTCTGGGGCTGTGAGGAGCGGAGGAACAGGTAACGGAGGCTTCCCAAGGCGGGATTGGCCCAAGCCTAAAGTACCAAGCCTGGGGGGCAAGGGGGGCTCTGCCTGAGGTCCTGGCAGGAGAGAAGGTAGGGAGATCGGCGCCAGTCAGGCCTGGCAAGGAGGCCTTGGGATGTTCAACCTGTGTATGATTTCAGCCTCACACTCATGTTGTGAGTCTGTCTGCCTTGGGAGACGCCGCTTGCCTGTCTGTCTGAGACTTCTTAAACCCGGACACTCCTTCCAAAGGCTGAGAAAAATTCGTCGTCGGAATGTGTACTTTCATTCATTGGATTCTCTGCAACTCGGCGGGGCCGAAACCCCCAAGTTGGAAGGGAGTTTCTTCCTGTTTTCTGGACGCGGAGTTCTCTGGCTCCCTCCGCCACGGGCTGAGTTTTCGGTTCTAGGTTCGCGAGTCGCCCAGAGGTTTGAAGCAAGACAGCTCCTAGTCGGGCGGGGGGTGGGGAGGCCCGCGGCTCCTTAATTGTACTTCGAGCTTGTATTGTCTCTCATTTCGCCACCTACGGTTCCTCAGTATGGGCTCCAAAGTCACTGCAAATTTCCTTGCGATACATACATCACACAAAAGATCAGGTAACAACGTGCTCGGCTCGGAGTCAATGAGAGTCAGAACACTGGGCAGCCCCGGCTCTGGGGCGGCTCCCCTTCCAGCCACTCCCCAGGCTGGAAAACCGGACTGTGTTGGGGGAGCCGGAAATAACACCGTTTGCTGCGGAGCGGCAGGGCGGGGGCGCCGGCGCGAAGGCAGGCAGGGCAGGCCGTGGCGTTGAGAGGGCCACGTTCACAGGACCTAGGGGTTTCACGCTTGCTGAGCTTGGGGGCCTGGCTCCTGGTGTGGTGTGCAGGGATCCCAGATACCCACCTTGAGTGGGGGTAGCACATGGATCTCCTCGCGGCAGGCAGGAGAGCTCAGTTTCTGCTTCCAGTGCAGGCCTTAGCTAGAAGGAGTTATGTGTGGGTGTGTTTTTTCTCAACAAAGAGGGATCAGGAGAGATGGGGGGAGCAGAAAGGGAACCAGGGAGGGGGCGGGGAAGGGGAGAGGGCAGCGGAGGGATGAAATGAGCCCATTTCAGGGGAGAAGGAAAATGAAAGCAAACGGCCTTCTCGGTTCTGGGCGGATGCTGAGGAGCAGTAAGCAGGCTCCCTGCCTGGGGCGGTTCGGATGACCCGCTGGGGGCACAGAGGAAAGCCTGTTTTAAATTTAATCCGAACTTGACGGTGTGAATTGAACCGGAGGGAATTTAAATCATTAAAAGGGAGACACCCGGCAGGGGGAGGGGGATGATGACTCTAGCCTATCTGTTTGTCTGTCCTTCCCACGGTGCTAGCTTGATTGTGGTCTCAGTTGCTCAGGTTTGACGGGGATAGAGGAAGTGTGCCCCTCCCCCCTCAGGGCGCTCCTCTCCTGTGCCCGCTGAAATCTGTTGGATGTGTATGGTGAAGGGCTAGGAACTCCAGCGAATACAGAACTGTCAACTAGACCTGGGCTTTTCCCTCCCCAACAGTTACTCCCGGCATCCTCAGGTCTCTCAGGTTGCTCCAGCGGGGCTAAGGAAAATGGAAAGGGATGGTGTGGATGAGAGAAAGTCCTGGAATAGGATAGAAGATTCAGCAGGAGCAATTGAACCTCAAGATGAGACCCTCCTTTTGTTATCCCCACATCTTTGCAAGTCTAGATTTAGAGAAAACCACTTCCCATCCCTGATCTGCTAGCACACGCAGGACCTAGGCCTAGTGGACTCTGGACTCCCAGTGTCTATCTACCAGATCCCTTCCTTAAGGCTTCTTCTTTCTGAGAAGCCTAGACAGAATGGGGCATTGGCAAAGAGGGGCCTGTGGGCAAGGCCTGCTTCCCAGTCTACAGCTGAGCCTGCTTCTGAGTAGGGGGGTCCTGGAGTTCTTGATCCCAAAAGGAAGGCAAGGCAACTGTCTCTCTTCTGCTTCCTGGCGAATTTGAGGGAAGCAGGGGTCCCTGAATGGTGCTCCTGAGTGCCCAGTTGCAGCAGCCTCTGCAGGCTGGGTGTGCAGGCTGGGTGTGCAGGCTGGGTGTGCAGGCTGCTCAGGAGTTGAAAAGAAGGTTGTGTGCAAAGGGAGCAGGAGAGAAGGGAGGTCTCATTACAGTCAAGATATCTAAAGAGGGGCTCTCTCAAATAGACAGGGTTCTTAAGGACTTCTGTTTAGGAACATTGGGGTAGAGACGACAGGCCCTGGCGTCCTGTGAAGATGCAGAGAGGAGCAGGCATGGTGTCTCTTTCCTTTCTATTTCTTCCTCTTTGACTAGAATGTGGCTTAGCCCCCAGCAGCTGAAGTGACTGCTGGGCTAACGTCAGATTCTGTGTCCCGCCGGCCTAGTATACCCACCGGAGCAGGTCTCCCAGAGGGGGAGGAAAGGAGGCCTCTTACGCCATTGTGTACAGACAGAAGTGGCAGCCGCGCCCGAGCGGTCCCGCGGCAAAGCCTAGGCAAGCAAGAGAACTGCACAATGCCATGGCTGCTCCTGCGGCTGCTCGGCTGTTCCATCAGCCTGCGCCCAGCCCCATCCTGCCTGTGCCTCACTGCGCCTTTCCCTTCGTTGTTTTTTGAGAGCCTTCCTTTCCTTATTCTTAGGTCTCCATCTCGCCTGCTCTCTCTCTCTCTCTCTCTCTCTCTCT
>LOJH01011588.1:8661-26334 GCA_001685095.1 Ellobius talpinus
ATTCCCCCTCCCCCTTCCTTTCCAGTCCAAAGAGCAGTCAGGGTTCCTTGGACTTCCCACAGGGCAGGGAACCCTTACTATATACCTTTATACTATGCAAGAGACTTTGTAATTGGTTTAAGTTCTTACTCCTGTGCTTCATAAGGACACTAGAACCCTCACAGGGAAATGACAGCAAATTAGTCATCTCCAGCTCAATTCCTTTCCCAACGCTGACAGCACAGTACCCACTGCAATGGTGGTTCTCTATAATCCCCAGATGTATCTCAAATTTTGATAACTATCCCCTAGATACATCTGCTTCACACCAGTATCCTCCCTAATGTCTTAGAAGGCATTTTAACATTCCACACTGCTTTAACCATGAAATAAAATAAAAACTATTTTGACATTGAATTAACCTTTTAGATTTCATATTGGGTTAGCCAATATTGTACTCTAACATAGGATTGCGTGTGTATATATTTATATGTATATATGTACATATATATGTACATATATACATATGTATATATGTACATATATGTATATATATGTATATATGTGTATACATTTGTATAATTGTAAGTTTTTTATTTTCAATGAAAATAAATTACATCATTTCCCCTTCTTGTTCCTCCATCCAACTTCTCCAATGTACCCCCCAACATTCTCCCTCTCAAAATTGTGGCCTCTGTTCTTTAGTTGTTATTGTTATAATACTCACACATCCATATATAGACACATGCATGCAGGCACATTTGCTTGCCTAGCAAAAATATGCAAATACAACCTTCTCAGTCCATGTAGTGCTGCTTTTTGATACTGGATAACCAGTTGGAGGGCTCTTCTTCTGCTAATACTATTTTTCCTACTCTTGGGAGTTGGTTCCTTGCTTGTTTGTAGTTCTTTGCCAATGGCTGGAGCTCTGTGGGATAGCTCCTTTCCATATTTGCATGTTTATTAGCATACAAGATACAATTAAATAATAAACACCTATATACACCTGTGTGTAGTTATGCTAGAGTCAGAATTTTTAAAGTTAATAGTTTGAAAGTATGTATATATATATATTATAAATTCCAAGCTAGATCTACAAATATAATGGCACAAATAATGTTTATTGATTATCCAAACTATACCTCTCTTATTTAATTTTTTATGTGTATATAATTAGCACATTTTCACCACTAGATTCAGAACATTATAAGGTCAGGAGCTAATTATATTTTAAACATATCAAATGGAAATATTTCCAACACATATCTAATGGGGATATGATATTTTCTTGAAGATGACAAGATACCTCTAATAGCAGAGTTTCTGCAATGGATCTATTCTATAAGTTCTTGGTTATCATTACATCCATGTTAATATCCTTTGGCAGACTCCGAAACTCAATCTGAGTAATATCAAGAAAGTTACTGAGTAATGATGCTATCATCTTCCTCAGAATAGCCTCCCAGGATGAACCACATCAACAGCACATGGGGAGGAACATGAAAATTGCTGAATACTTATGTAATCAAGTATGGGGTTTGCAATGCTGGTCATATAACAGATTGTGTACCTTTGTGGCTATCTCCTGAAAGAACTCTGGGCTCCAAAATACAAACACACTGTACAGACAGAACTATCTCTCATGTTTCTTTGGGGTTTGTGGCTCAAATGACTAATGGAAGAAAGAAGAAATAAGCACCTGAGCTGGGCTGTGCTTTGCCTGTGTTCTTTTGCTTCTGATAGTGTGTCACATCCTTTGTGTGTTAAGTCTCATCCATGAGTACATTTTCATATTGCATCCTATGACTCCTTCTAGAGGACCAGTGAATTACTGTGCATATTCTCAGATCACATGAGTCTTATTCCTAATGTGGCCTCTGGCTCAACTGCAGAGTAGCCCTACACCTACGGCAACTTTTGTATATTGATAGTTCCATTTTCTCAATTTCACAGAAACACTCCAGGCTACTTCTTCTAAATTAGTTTGGCATCCCTTCTTCTTTATAATAATTCCCTAAAAATGAAAAGAGCACAGTTTGAAAATATAAAGGGATGGAAAGGGAAAAATCACTGAAAAGCATGCCTAATGTTCTTTATGGAATAAACTTAGACTAGACATCTTTAGTTGATATCTTTAGGTTGAACATAGTGCTAAAGATATTCTACTCCAGACCCAACATGCATATAACTTAAGGGTTTTTGTTTTCTGGAACAGAAAAAAAAGAACACTTTGTTTGAAATGTGTAGGTGATTTTTCTGTCTGGAGATACTGATATTCAACAAGATAATGCTAGAACCAACATAGGTCCATAGTGGGAGTTGCGTGGGACTAGCATGGCTTTAGACTGAGAACAGACGAGAAGAAAACTGAACTACAGCAAGTTGTAAGTTCTTAGTGTTACTCTGGACAGTTCACAAGATCAACACTCATCAACACTTGTGGGGATGGGAATTGGCTGTGGGCCTCCTGGGAAAGCATGAATTGGAGCTTTATAAGCCTAAGGTGCCATTGCACTTAAGACAGGGTGCCTCTTGAAGCTCTGTAGAGCTAGTGGCTCTGTCCTGGAGTCAGGTGAGTGACAGAAACACTTGGATCTAGGTTAGATCAAATGATGTCATATGGCACCTGGGATGAAAGCCAAAGGTTATGCCGCATAACACATTAAAACTGTGTAGATCTTTGAGGCAGAAAGGACACTTGTTGGAGGTGCTCAGTTCTACTAATTGATGCATATAATAGTAATTTTAGAGAGTGAATTTAGATCTCTGAGCCTTCTTTCCTCACTTGTCAATCATTCACCTGTTTCTCTTAGGGTTTATGATCAAATATAAATCAAGTTGAACTTATGTTTGCTGAATACTGGAATTGACAAGAAATCTTTATCATAGAACAAAGAAAGGAAATAGGAAAGAAAACAAGAAATGTGCCTTCCAGTTCTCACAAAGCTTTGTAATAGAGGTATTCAACTCGCCACCAAGAGGTTGTCAGGATGAGGATTGGAAGGCTTCATCTTGCATGTAACAGATGAAGGGGATGCTTGCAGTGTTTTTCTTATAACATTCCTTTGGGAAAATACAGTAATTCTGCATCTCCTCTCTAAAGATCCTATGCTTCTCAGCACAATGAACATCACCTGTTGGTATATAAGCAGCACAGAAACTCAAGCTTCATTAAATTGGCTATTATATAACAGCTAAGGTTCTTAAAAGGTAGTAATATTCCTTAAATATCAGACACCATTCAATAAAAGTCCAGCTCTCATTTTTAGGTATATGAGACTCATGATGAAAAGGTATGTTTATCAAGGTTTGCATACAAACTCTTGTTTCCATTTATTGTCAGTTTTCTTTATTTCTCTTCCTTAATAATAAGCCCTCTGTGGCTAGCACTTAAACCTGAACTAACTTCAGCATTCTGTAATGTGTAACTTTTCTCTATGTATAGATCATGGCTATGAATGACACATATACACATTCCTTTAAAACTTGGAAATAAAAAATAATGTTGGTTCAATGCAGTATGCCAAAAAGCAGGTTAAAATGCCTTCTCAAAATTAATATCTGGGCACTAAAATCTTAATTAATGGCTCAGAACATTTTTCTAACATGAACAAAAGCCTTTACAGGAATATAGAATTCTGTAACTATTTAAATGTCACAATTTAATTGATTGCCTTTCAAAGCATTTAGTTTTACTTTTGTGATAAAGGATATTAAAAAGTCAATTTATCCAGTGTTGCATTATTGACTTTGAAAGGTAAAACATATTTCTCTTCTTTTGTTTTTGGCACATGTCAAATAAGGACTATAGCCTTTCATTGCTCAATTTGTGATTGAAAATATTCTTGTCAAAAGTTCATGTAAGAGGAATAATTTCTTCATCTTCTCCCACACAAAATGAAGAAATACTGTGAACAGACAGGCAAACAGACATGCAACCTGGGAACTATATACTGAGTCATTACATGCTCAGCATCATGGCTAGGTCTCCTAAGAATATCTGTCTCTTAAAACCAGGCTTAAGCAATCCACACAAGTCAGTCCTATTATCTTAATTACTTTATTCCATCCAAGGGTGGCCTTACATAAGCCCTTATCACCCTCTAGAATTGATCCATATCTGAATGCAATGAACATGGCCTTATATTGAAGAAATTCACCACTAACCATTCCGATTACAGTTCTTTTCTATGATTCTTTTCCGGCTTTTCTATCATAGGTGCTTGGCTGACACTTTGTCCTTCTGCATTTTTCTGTCCATTCATATATAACACTTTGGGAAGCTTCTTATATATAGATAGCATGGTTTTGCAGTGTGATCAGTTCCTCATGCAGTTTAATATCTGTCCCTAGGTTGACTCATGAGTATGAGCTGAATATATACTCTGCAACTAAGCTAACAGGTTTGAGAGCATTGAGTTCTCTTTCCTAATATCTGTTAGAAGGTGAAGGCAGAATATAGACATCCCTGTATACCTAGGAGCCCGTCTGCTGGGTGTTGGCCACATTAACACTTATCTGTGGAGCTGTTCCATGGAAATTTGATTTCTAACAAATCATGTTTGCCTGTCTGATTATGCTTCCAGAAAATATTAGACAAGTAAGTTAAATTGGATGTTGAAATCCACTCAGGGCTAGTAAATTTTAAGTGTTTTGGTTTTAATGAGTAAATTGCAAGTTTTCCACATTCGCAAAAATTTCAGTGAATTATTGGCAAACAATTTTGAAGGGGAGAGGATGTGATTTTCTCTGTTCTTGGAAGCACTCTGTGGTTAGCACACCACAGATAACCTTTGTCAGAGACAGATCAAGAAAAGTATCGTCTTTGTTCCCATCTCTTCTTCTGCCATCAATATTTAGAGTTTCCTTAGAATCAATCTTAGATGATCCTTAGGAACTAACTCCCCTCAGCCTCTCCAGAGGTGTAGTCACACAAACTAGTCCCCTTCTTTTCCTAGTAGGATAGGTCAGCCACAACTTTGATTTTTTATGAACAACTCTTTTTTGCTTCTTCTATCATTTGTCCTATATTTGTTATCAAACATGTCTAGTGTTCATTTTATATACTACTTCAAATGGAGACATCATTATTTAACCTTCATAGAAATGCTACTCTAGGCATCCCTGAGGTCCACAGCTGACGTGGGGATTGCTGGTTATACAGATGACTTTTCTTGCAATATGGCACACCACTAGGATCAACTGATAGACAAAAATTAGAATATCACAATTGCCCTATTATTCAAACATGCTGCATAATGTAGCTCTCAAGAACATTTCAAAGTCTCCATCTTTAAGGAAAATTACTTAAGATGTTCAGTAGAGAAAATAACATTTAGTGTATGATTTTGATATTTGATTAAGTTTGAATCAAATTGTATCCCACATCATCAGACTCCAGGCTATTCTTCTCTTTGATAAGTGTTCTTGACAGAACTTGGAATCTGTGAGCATGGAGGAAAGGGTAAAAATTACTACTTGATACATTTAATCTATCTAAAGTCAGTGCCTTCTTGGTCTAGTTTACACGTGTTCTATATTGATAACAAGTTATTGGATCTTCAAATGTAGAAAATACATATTACCTGCTGTTATTATCAATATTTACAAGAGAGAAGGGGCTTTGATTTTTGATTCCACCAAAATACATTTTTTAAAAATATGAATTTTTTTAGCTTTTTATATCTGTTTCATATATTTACACCAGCTATCCTAAACTTCAATGAATACCATGGATAATGACTGAGGAAGTATTTAAATCAAGTCAGTGAGCACAAGAAGTCAAAATTTTTCAAATATATTTTTTGATATTGTTTTTATTCATAATGCCTTAGGGCCAGTTCAGAACAAAAGTTTTATCTGATAATATAATTTAGTATTAATTGCTTATAATTTATACTCCACACAGTCATTCAGCACATTTGTCCATATCTTGCTTCCATTAGAAATGTGCCTGTATTCTGCTATTAGAAATAAGGTATCTCATGTGTTTGGGCCCTATGTCTTAAAAACAGGTTTGTCGTTAAATTTCAAATGTTGAAAAGCCTTCAAGGTGAAAAGAGATGTTTCTTCATGTTAATGATCCCAATGTGCTGCTTAAAATAAACCGGTTGTTAAGAAGTGAGTCTACTATGCAAGTACTAACAAGGCCCCACTCTCCTTAGCTTCTGAGATCAGACGAGATCAGGCGTGTTCAGATATACATGGATCTAATCTACATGGGAAGTAGAAAAATACAAGATCTCTTGAGTAAATTGGGAACATGGGGACCATGGGAGAGGGTTGAAGTGAAGGGGAGAGGAAGGGAGGGGAGCAGAGAAAAATGTAGAGCTCAATAAAATCAATAGGAAAAAAGAAGTGAGTCTGCCTTGCTTCATAGTAGAAATCGCTGAGAGAATGGGATTCACGGTGTGAGCACCGCTACTCTACAGTCAGACAGCAACGCCACTGAAGACAGCTCGTAAGGACAGTGCTAAGAATAACGGGACTTTGCTTCCATTACAGTTTTCCAGGGCAACCTTATTCCGGAGTTATGGCTGTTTCTAAACATAGCAATGCCAGCAGCTTCTTTTTTATGTTGATGGATCTTCCTGGACTGGAGGCTTCTCATTCTTGGACAGCAATTCCCATCTGTTTAATTTACATTCTTTCTGTGTTGGGCAACATAACCATAATGCACGTTGTCAAGTCTGTGTCCAGTCCCCACACACCTATGTACCCTCTTTCTTTCCATGCTCTCAATGGCTGATCTGGGCCTCTCAGCTTCCACGTTGCCTTCAATGGCAGCTGTTTTTCTCCTCGGCCAGAGAATGATAGGAACTGCAACCTGTTTCATGCAGCTCTTCTTCATCCACACATTTTCAGTCATTGAGTCAGCTGTGCTCTTGGCCATGGCTTTTGACCGCTGTGTGGCCATCAGAGAACCTTTGCGCTATGCTACCATCCTTACAACAAGACGTATTGGAGCCATTGGACTGGCCGTGGTGGTCCGCAGTGCTGCCCTTCATCTGCCTTTGCCTCTGCTCCTGGGAAGGCTGACATTCCAGCCTGTCAGTGCTCTGTCTCATTCTTACTGTCTTCATCCTGATGTTCTAAGACTGTCCCGTTCCAGTACAGTCGTCAACAGTGGCTTTGGGCTCTTTGTCATGCTCTCTACACTGGGGATGGATGCTATGCTCATTCTCCTTTCCTACGGGCTGATTTTGAAGACAGTCTTGAGCATTGCTTCTAATGCCGAAAGGTTGAAAGCCTTCAACACCTGCATTTCCCACATCTGTGCTGTCATTCTGTTTTATACCCCACTCGTGAGTCTGTCCATGATACATCGCTTTGGGAAAAAGAAACTACCAGCTCTGGTATATATGCTTCTCTCTTATCTCCACTTTCTTATGCCTCCAGTTCTCAACCCAATTGTCTACAGTGTCAAAACCAAAGAGATTCGGGTTCGCATTTTAAAGATGCTACATCTCAAGAAACACTGAAATTTCATTGTACAATTCCTCAATCCTAGGTAAAGGCTGACTGATGACATCCCAACAATACAGCAGAGCTTTTGCCAGATAATCAGCCAACTAATTTTTCAGACATATCAACAGGAATACAGTGTGAATTCCTCCATACATCAAAACCACAACTGATCCATGGGAAAAATCATAATTCTTACTATTTTTAAAGCCTTATTACCAGAGAATCTGTTGTGTCTCAAGAGTATTTATAGACTGATGTGCAAAAGTGGACAAATTGAAAGAGTTGAGGTTTGCAAAGTCAAAAGTCTTTTCCAGATAAAACCCTAGAAATCTGAAAACTTAAGCTCAGAAGGGCCTCATTTAGTTATACTTTCAGAAATAGTGGTAAACATGTTCAATCACACTATAACTTACTTTTGATGATATAATAACTATAAATGGACATGACCTATGAAAAATGTAACTGAGTAAATGTCCCAAAATATGCTATGGATATTTAAAGAAATAAACTTATTAGTTCTTGAGTTATGCTGTCACATACTTACAATTGATAAAAAAGTTTTTTTTTTATTTTGCCCTAGTTTCTTTTACTAAGTAGATGTGGTTTGTATATTATTTTCTTCTATTTTGAACAATATTATATTTCACTTTATGGATACATAAATTAAGACATAAGTAAATTCTTCATTGTGAATATTTAGTATTATATCATTAAGTTTACATTAGAATAGATATGCAGACATCATGTATAATATTGTCTAACCTTACAGCACTTCCTTAATGATGAAGAATATTTAATTGTTAGATTTATAAGTTTCAGAATTCCTGTTTTTTCCATGTAGCTTTAAAAATATATCATCTTATGCCGTGTGTTAGTGGTGCACACCTTTAATCCCAGCATTCACTCTGGAGGCAGAGACAGGAGGATCTCTGTGAGTTCAAGGTCGACAGGCTCCAAAGATACAGAGAAATCCTGTCTCAGAAAAAATTATGTATATATACACATAATTATTATATATTATTATATAATTATATTATAATTGTATATTATATATTATAATTATATATTATAATTATATACTATATATTATAATTATATATCATATATTATAATTATATATATGCAATTTTTCTGCAGCAGCAAGAAGTCTGGATCCTATTTTTTGGCAGCTTATTTTTCATCAGGCCATCACTCATAGTTTTGAAACAGCAGATCTATATTTTTATCAGATATAAATTTACCAACTTAGGTAAAATGCACAATTCTTTTCATGCCTTAGCTTGTGGTTCCCAAATAGAATGAGATTGACTTCTGACAATGAGGTAATGTATGCTTTTATTGCTAGTTTTATATTTTTAACTTTGAACCTTACCATACATAGCATTATCATCCAGATATCTTAGATATTCAAAATGATATCTGCACTCTAATCTTAGTGTTTTTTATTGTTGCAAGAGATTCAGTCTCCATTGCACTTGTTCTGCACTCGTTTCTCTAAGTGACACTCTCTATTGAGTATCATTGCATCTTTGCTATGAATTTTCAGGTTAGAACTTGGTAGGGATTTGAGTGAACATCTAAGCAGTTTCTTTGGACACGCTCTTTTGCAGTTTCTTCCTACCAAGTTGGTGCTCTGAAATGAGAATTCTATTCCTTTGTTCTAGTACATTGCTGCTGTTAAAAATATCATATTTCTATTTCTTTTTTAAAAAGTTTATACAGATATACAACATATATGGAGCATGTCCACACCTACTCTCCTTTGCTCCAATTCCCCACAGATTCCCCCAATTTCATATTTTTTTAATTAAGTTTAATTTTAATATTTTTATTATTATAAAATTAATACTATGTATTTTGATTATATTTTCCTGTTCCTACTCCTCCCAGCTTCTCTCCATCTCCATACCTTTCAAACTTCATAATCTCTCTCTTCTTCCTCTCTCTCTCTCTCTTTTTTCTCTCTCTCTCTCTCACACACATACACACTTCTGTGGGGAGGGCAAATAATACACACCATTTGGCCAACTATCTTAGGCATAGAGCCTTCCCTTGGAGTGTGGTTGATATACCCAATGTCATTTCATTATCCCTTTCCAATAAGGTATCAATTACGAATAGCTTCTTGGTTGGGGTTATGACTTTGTTTACACTTCCCTTCTCAGTGCTGGCATTTTTGACTGTTTTGAACTTGTGCAAGTCTTATGTGTACATCTCACAACCCTCATCAGGAACCTTCTTGTAGTAGATGATAATTATCACAGAGATACACAATTGGACAATGTGTGAATGTGAGAAGCAATGGCACATTTATCCCTGAATGGGATGTCATCATCAAACCTAATAGCTAATAGGTGATGAATGACAGCAAGGAAACAGTGTCTTTCAGACACAATAGGGTTGATACACATATGAACTCATAGAGACCTTGACAGAATACATATAATTTTTTAACCCATTAAGTTCAACTGATATTGCCAGTACACGCAGTGGTATGTGCTCACAAACTAAGAAGTGAACAAGCTATTAGTGGTTACTCCAGCAAAGGAAAGTGATCCTCCTTCCTTAGTACCATTAGCTGTTAACATTTCCTTAGCTAAAGATAGGGCCATAGGAGACCCTAGCCACTATATGCTGGAATTTTAAAAAAAATATATATTTACTTAATTTTATGCTGCTTGTATGCTTTAGCTACATGTATGTATATTCATCATGTGCATGCCTGAAAGGAAGCAGACTCAAATATGGAGTTCTGAAGGATTGTGAGCTGCCATCTGAGTGCTGGAAATGGAAGGTAAGTCCTCTACATGAGCAAGTGCTCTTAGCCACTGAGATAATTTTATCTCTACTATATTGTTATTTTAAACTGGCTTGGTCTTGAGCACATGTTGGACAGGTGACTATATCTGTTATTGAGTTTGTGAGCTCAGCAGTTGAGAGCAGCATGAACCCATGCATATAAATTAAATATTTCGAAGGCAGTATGACAGCACTACTATTTAGAAAAACAGTAGCACTGCTTTCCTCCCTAGGGTGTAAGATCTTCCAGTTCATGGGTGGTGACCATGTTTGCAGGTCCTTTCTGTGGAGAAGTCCTCAAATCCAATCAAGAAAGTCATTGGTTACCCCATGAAAAGTCTTTATACTGCTGCTCCAGTGATGTCATAAATTCCTGTCTTGATGTACATCAGGGAGTGGCCAAAGAAGTAAACCTGTGACTAAGATTGAGATTTTTGGTTTTTTTCTTATACTTCTATTGTGAAAAATATTATTTAGAAAAGTTTTATTGGGGGTAACACAATTAGTTATCTTGCTTTGGGTTTAGTATTTTCTACTTTCTGTCCAACTTCGGAGCTAAGTCTTCAAATTTAGACGTTTCATTTTCTGGAACTTTTATTATTTATACAATGTGCAAAGGTAGAAAATTCCTTTTTTGTTTAGATTTAATAATAATAATAATAAATAATGAATCATTTAAAATATTTAGAAAGAGATTTCCAAACATAGTTGTATTATGTATTCCAATATTGTTAGTAAAAAATAGAATCATAGCTATTGATTTAGAATTGCAAGTTTCCTCAGTTTTTAAATAGAAAATGCCATTTACTCCTCAATGCAATTTTCTTAGTGTATTTTACTATTCCAGTGAAGCCATTGGAATGGCTCAGAGGCTAAAATAAAATATGCAACTATGCAAAAGTTTTGTGTTGCATTCCAAACACAGTTTCACCTCAGATGATTGCTGTTAACCAAATATACATCTCTATAAACATAAAACAGGCTAAATAATTGAGTCACTGAAAAAAATGGAAGCAAATAGAGATAAATATTAGTTCATGTCTTGACGAGACAGGTGTTAGTTATTCTTTAAGGAGTCTCTGACAGCAATAAAAACTCAGACTGTTGAAGAATCACATGGCTAACAATCACAATACTGTCTCATTGGAACACATAAGACTTGTTTTTAATGGCAAAGTTAAAGTCATTGGCTGCTACCATGCCCATGGTCCTTGTTGTGCTCATCAGGGTATAACCTGGCATTGACTAATTTGCTGTAGAATTATTCCTCGCTGAGCACTCCCTGCCACTGGGCTCCTGAGGAACAGACGAGTTCTCTGTCCTTGTCTCCTTGTGGATGAGTAAATAATGTGGGTTTTGAAAAATAAAAGGGCCAAATTTGAATTAAGAATATGAAATAAAACCATTGACTGGTAAGAGTAAATAAAAGGACCTTTCACTTCTCTGTTTCATGGAGCTGATGGGTAGGTTCTTACTGAGTTTTTCAAATGTCCGTTTGTAGCAAATAAAGTCAATTAATAAATGCAAAGCTGTCATATAGATTGATAGATAACTCACTAGCAATAATTCCTCATCTTAAATGAATTTGTAATGTTCATGGTTGTGAAGATCCAGAAGTCTTAATATGTGTACCTCTGCAGATCTTAACTAAAATTGGGGAGAAGTCTTTATATGTGTACCTCCTCAGGTCTGAACTAAAACTTGTAGGACTTTTAGGAACAGAATTATCATGTAGAGTTGCTGATTTGGAAAGTAGTTGAATTTCTTTTTTTTCTTTTAAGGTGAAAGGTAAAAGAACTATGATATGAATGAATAAATCCGTGCTGATCCCTGTTGACTGCAGCTCTTTCTATATCCTTGAATAATCATCATTGAAAGACATCTTGTATCCTTTAAGGTGAGAACATAGGAGAAAATAAGACAAATATTAACAATCGTTATCTAATTTCTAACACTACAGAATGCAACAGAATATTCATTCTACTTTTTAAATTTATACACACAAAGATATATTCATTCTATAAGAAGTAATACAATACCAATTTCTCTTTGCATAAAGATAAAATCTATATGGTACAAAATATGAAAATGTATATTAATATGTAATACACCTGACATATTTTTGGAGAAGAAAATTTTGCTTGTATAATTTTCTTATTATAGTTTGGAAGGGGAAGATTTATTGTTCTAATTGTAAAGTTGCCAATGTTGGAAATTCCAGCATGGCTTTCTGATTTTGCTATCCCTATCCTAGCTGGGATAACTAAAACTCTTTTAGCCAGCCAGATGCAGAATTTCTCTAAAGGAGGAATCCCATAGTACCTTCTTGACGTTTTTAGAGAAATATCTCATGACTAAGTGCTGTTTTTGTCAATCTTCAAAGCTCTCCTCTTGTCTTTGTGTTGAAGCCAACACCAGAAACAGATGGTCCAAATTCTCAACAATATCCTCTGCTTATCATTGAATCTCTTCCCTGCACAAAGTGTGTAAAAATAATTAAAACAGAAGAAAAATGAGTGTATCCAACCACAAATTCTTTCCTAGGCAGCATCTGAGCTTAGTATGCACAGAAACAGAAAAATATTCTGGTGCCAGTTTATTTTCACATTCCATTTCTTTCTGAAAGATAATAAAACCAAATTGTACTTATGCCTATGTAACTGTGATTTAGAGGTAAGAGGAGACCTTTTCAGCTTATTAAAGAATTATTTCTCTCCAATTTAAAGAAACTCTGCAGGCTGAATATGAGAATTATTCCATTATAGAAGTGTTTGAATGTCCAGTCTATTCTGGTCAATGTCCCCAAATATTTATGTCTTATTTCACACTTCCATTAGCTTCCAACACCCTAGCAGATTACCTCAGTGAAAACTTGCTTCTTTTCATGGTAAATGCTTGGGTAACTCTTGGCACAATTATTTATTATAATCACAATTCTGTTGCTTAATTATTAATATTAATGATGCTTAGTTTATATGTAAATGTGTTTTCTGGAACCACCTGCACTTTGTAGTATGGATCACACTTTCTGTGTCATCCAGTGTTCCGATTTCTCTCCCAGATCTGTGTCAGTGGGACTTTGACAATCGCCATTATCTGTCTACACGCTCATCCTACACCTAATGATGGTGGCAGTTCAGGCTTTAAAATACAACCCAGTCATCTTGAGGCACTGTTGAAACCAACAGCAAGGCTTCAGTTCAGGAAAACACTGACTAACTGGGGATTGAGAGTGACCTAAAATGCTGCATGGTTTACAGGTTGCCGTTTATACTAAAGCTACCAGTCCTGCATCTCCATTTCCAGAGCAAACAGACACACGTTTAATACATTAGAGAGCTGACACTTACTCTGCTGGGTGACATGAAGTGTTCTAGGGACTGAATTGGCTTCAGTGAACTGAGTCCTCTCACTGTGACTGGTTCTTCCACGTTCTCCAATTCTTAATCTAGTATGATACTCCCTTCACTTTCCCCTTTGTTTTATTTTCTCCACATATTAGAATAATATTAGTGGTGATGCTTCTTTGCCCTTTATGTGAACACGTTAGAGCTCCAATCTACGCATCTAAAGCAGGACCCGACATAGCTTCACTCCTGCATGAACAGGAAGTTATAAGAGGAAAACAATTTAAGTAAAAGAACAAGAACACAGAAGAATTCATAAGAATGAGTCTGCTATGCACAAAACCGCGCGCACGCACACACAAAATGAAACAATAAAAATAAATATTTAAAAATAATAGGGTTAGTGACTATTATAGTGTATTCATTGGAATTTGGTGTTCAGCTACTGAACACAATATTCATAATTCAAAACCGGAGGTCACTCAAAATTATTTCTAGTCTAGGATCCTCCTTTGACAGACCAAAAGGTGAAATTATAGATCCAATTCTTTTTTTCTTTTTTTAATAAACGGAAAACAGATTCTTCTCTCATACAATACACCCTGACCACAGTTTCTCCTCTCCCCAATCCTCTCAGCATCCCCCACACCTTTCTTCTACCCAGATACACTCCCCCTGTTTCCTCCTCAGAAATAAAAGAGAACTCCAAGAGGTAACATCCAGACAGGAAAACCAGTCCAATAGGACAAGTCCCCATAGAGAGGCTGGACAAGGCAACCCAAGAGGAGGAAAGAGTCCCAAGAGTAGGCAAGAGTCAGAGATATACCCATTCCCACTGTTAGGAGTCCCACAAAAACCCCAAGCTAACAAACAACCAAAATATATATGCAGAGGTGCAGACCCATGAAGGACCCTGCTTGCTGCTCTGTGCGTCCATTTGAGCCCCGCTAGCTAATATGGTCGGCCAAGTTCTCCTGGTGTTCACTATCTCCTCTGACTCCTACAATCTTCGCTCCCTCTCTTCTGGGTCCCCGATCTCCGAGGTGAGGGACCCAGTGAAGACCTCCAACACAAATTCTCTCCACATAATGTCTGTCTGTCAGTCTCGGCACCTGTTTCCATCTACTGCTAGAGGAAACCTTTCTGTTGACTACTAGACAAGGCACAAACCAAGGAGTATAGCCCACATAGTTAGAAACCATTTCACTAGGTTTTATCTCCTGATTTTCTTTTTGATTTCTTCTCTTCCTCTCTTTGCTTCTTTCTTTGCCAGTCATGTTTGGTTCTAGCCTAAGACTCTTTACTATACAGTCAGTTTCCTGGCCATCCAGGCAGTACAGACCCTAAGCTCCTTCTTGTGGCTGACTTTCAAATGATGCCAAATATTGGTTGGTCACTCCCACAAGTTCTGAGGCACCATTGTTCTAGCACATCGTGGCGGCGGGACAGACTGTACGTGGAGGGTTTTGTTGGGTGTCCAGGTTTCTCTTTTCCTAGCCTACAGAGTAACTTCTCTGGCCAAAGAGACTAGGGCACAGGGATGAAGGCTCCAAGGAGACACAAACTTGACCTCTCTATGTACAATGAGCTCTGTGGTAGTTTTCCTAGGCAATGGGGCCCTTCCGTCTGTTCTCAGAGAGCGACCTTCTGTCCTAGCATAAGCCTAGGTTGTTTAGAGATCTCCAAAGGACCTCCTCAGCCAACTACTCAGCTGGAGTGTAACCAGTCCCACAACTTGAAGCCTTGCTTGGCTACAAAGCAAGGCCAGTGCAGACTCTGTATCCTCTATTACTAGGAGTCCTCACTAGGGTTACCCTCATAGATTCCAGGAAGTTTCCATGGCACTAGATTTTCACAAACACAAATGCCATCAGTTCCAGCCACCCCTCCTTGTACTCTCTCTCTCCATCACTACCCCCACACACTGTATCTGTCCTGGCCTGAGATAGGGTTGGGAGATTTCTCATTGGTGTAGAGTGCTTGTTGTTCTTGCAGAAGATCAGGGTTTGATTCTTAACACATATATGATAGATTATACCCATTTTTCAGAGGACCCAATGCCCTCTTTTGACCTTTGCAGGCACCAGAAACACACATGATGTACATGCATACAGGCATGCAAAATATTTATGTAAATAAAATACAAGAAAATAGATCTAAAAATAATGTGAATTGTGTAAATAAAATTGTTTCACAAAGTACATTAAGTGAAAGACATGGGTAATGAATTCTATCAGGATATTTTCATATGTGAAAGAAAAATGACAAAATTCATCATAATTATAATTTTCAAAAAGTAGAGGAATGTGAAGAAATTAACAGAAAGGAGGCCTTGAATTCTAGACCGGGTGTGATATAATAGCTATATTAGAAGGTAGCTTGAATGCAATAATTGTAATATAGACTTAGAACCAACATTCTTTAGCTCCTTTCTAAGGACAAATGCCAAATTCCAACGTAAGCATTAAATATATTTGCATCATGCAGTCTTAATATGTACAAAAATTTCTTCTAACAAACAAATTAATCTTCTTAAAGGACTCCCTAATTATGAACTAAAAGAAATGGTGAGATAAATTTGAAGCCTTGGTTGTGAGAGCAACATTTTGAAGAGTCTCCATTAGATCCCAGCTCTCAGAAGTTCTAAGGACAACTCTCTGAACTCAGGTCCTGGGATTACACTTGATTTTGGAGTCTTCCCCAGCAGTTGTCATGACCCACTCCAACCATTCCAGCACCTCTTTCTTTCTGACTGGCATCCCGGGCCTTGAGGATGTGTATGTCTGGCTCTCCATTCCCCTGTGCATTGTGTACATTGCCTCTCTTTCAGGGAATGGCTTGATACTGTGGGTTGTAAAGGCAGAGCCCTCCCTGCACCAGCCTATGTACTACTTTCTATCCATGCTATCAGTGATGGACCTGGGCCTGTCTGCTTCCACACTACCTACCATGCTCACAATCTACATGATGGGTGTCAGGGAGCTTACTTTAGACATGTGCCTTGCCCAGCTTTTCTTCATTCATACCTTCTCCATTATGGAGTCTTCTGTGCTGCTCACCATGGCCTTTGATCGTGTTGTGGCCATCAGCAGTCCTCTACGCTATGGCACCATCCTCACCAACCCTCGAATTGCCAGCTTGGGCCTGGCCATTGTGGTTCGCAGCATTGGTCTCCATATTCCTGAAAGAGCTGCCTTACTGCCAGAAGTGCCAGCTTTCCCACTCTTACTGCCTGCATCCAGATGTTATGAAGCTGGCTTGTGCCGACACCCACATCAACAGTGTCTATGGCCTGTTTGTGGTTCTCTCCACTCTGGGTGTGGACTCTGTGCTCGTTGTTCTCTCCTATGGGCTGATCCTCCACACAGTGTTGTCAATTGCCTCCAAGACTGAGCGCCTCAACGCCCTCAACACCTGTGTCTCCCACATTTGTTCTGTCCTGCTCTTCTACACACCTATGATTGACCTGTCCATGATCCACCTATTTGGCAAGTGGGCTTCCCCATGCAGTCGTGTGTTGCTCTCTTATCTCCACTTTCTCATTCCTCCAGTTCTCAATCCAGTTGTTTATACCATAAAGACTAAGCAGATCCGACTGAGGATTCTGCGCATCTTCCGGTCTGGTGGAGCAAGCATTGGAGAAACCCAGGGTCACTAAATCTACTCCCATGGGTATAAAAACATGGAGCTACAGTTTGCGTTTCGTGTATCATGTCAGTATCACATGACTGATATGATAGACTTTATTGTAGCTGAATATTCACTGAATAAAATTTATTTTTTACTAGAGTTCAAGAGAAATAAATGGCAAGTAGAATATTGCTCAGGTTTATAATTTTTTATAGAGAAACATTTTGAAAATACATAATTAGGTGTCATCTTTTTGGCATAATTATTTGTCTCTTCAATGTACATCCCTTCATATAAATGCTTTAATTTAATATATTATGTAGGGCACTGCAGCGCCGCCATGTTCTCGCTTGCCGCTGCCATTTGGCGTTAAGCCTTCTCCTTGCCCCTGGGCATCTCATGCGTCATCCCGAGTGGCGCGATGGGTGTCTCATGCGTCATCACGTATGGC
>LOJH01011589.1:0-21074 GCA_001685095.1 Ellobius talpinus
CCGGGCGGGAGCCGGGCGGGATGAAAAGCAGGCCTGCGCCCCCCTATCACTACACACACACTCATTTTTCTCCACTTGGGCAAAAACTCGGCTCAACCTGCTGCTGTGATACAGTGAAAGCATGGCGAGTTTTCTCTGAGCCGAGATGGATGACAGTCAACTGTCTGTGGCAGCTTCCATAGGGCCATGTTGCTGGAAACCAGAAGCCACTCCCTACAGGCAACTCGCCACAGAGGGCTTCTCCTCTCTGGACCCATAAATCTCTGCAGGGGGTACACCAGACTGGACCAATGTGTGGCTTTGTGCGTCTCGGGCAGTCATTCAACTGAGTTATTACCAAGTGAACGTGAACATATGCATTTCACACTCATGTTCTGTGACCCTTGGAATCTGTCCAAACTCATCAGAATCTGTGACCAAGACAGAGTTCACGACCCAGAGATAAGAATGTGGAGAGTTTGGGGAAGAGCTGATCCCTCCAATATTTTAACTTACTAAGGGTTTTTTAAATCAAGGGGGTCTGTTTCTTTGCTATTTAGTATTGAATAGGTGTTTCTCCTTTTTAAGGCGAGAAGCTATATAGAGTACACAGAAGGAACCCCGATGTTCTAGTGAAGCTCTAGCTCTTTTACCTGGCATACTCCATGGCCTCAGAGCCTGTGACCTCACTTTTCTCAATTTACTGTCACAAGGTGTTTTTTCTAAGATCCAGTTCAATGGCAACATGTACACATCCAAATTTCCTCCTTCGTATCTCGAAGGGAAGTGTCCCTGCCCAATGTTTGCATTACCTGTGTCTCACCAACCTCCCAGGGGTTACCCTTACTTATGCCATCTCCACCTATGTGATGCTGAAGGAGGAGAAGGGAAAACACAAGTTAGGTACCTGTTCTTAGAACAGGAGATTTGGTGACACAGAATAAAGAGGCAGATGGAGATTTAAATCTTAACTCTGCCAGTAATGGCATTGTGGCTGTGACTTTATTATAAAGTGTAATACCCTGAGCACAATTTATCTAAGCATGTACTAAGTCGACATCATGCACCCTAGTACAGGGTGTGCCATCCCTGCTCTACCCCATTTCTTTGTTGTTGTCGCTACCTGGGGAGCACAAGTGAATGGGTTCAGCTGCCTTTGCTCTTGAAATAAGCCTGAGCTTCAAGTGCTTTCTCCTGAGCTCTCTGGTAGCTCACTCATCCAATGGATCCACCTTCTTTGCTTGAAAAGAACCAACCCAAACCCGGACCCCAGACTGGTTCCCTGGAAATGCTGAGTTTGCTACACAAGGAAGATCACACCTGAATTACTGGTTGACTACTTAAAGCTGGACTCTTCAATTGACAAGCTGGGGGCACAATGCCTTGGGCATGAACTATCAGCATAATCAATTATGGAGACCCCCCCAAACCCATTCAGAGCTTTTCATTTCTGAAAGGTGAGAGTGGAGGCAAACTTAGCAGTTTGCAAACGTGTCTGTGAGCATTTCCTACTGCTATGGCAACCAGTGAGAAGCAGGCCCTGTGCCCTTCACTCTTTCTGTTGCCAATTTTTGATGTACCTTCTATCCTGCCTTGTCCTCAACATTTGCTTGCATGGAATTTGGCTACCATGAAACATCCTGTGTTTTTGTTTTTGTTTTGTTATTCTGAGCAATCAGTTTTTTTCTTACCCTCTGCCCAAGGAATCTACTCTTGTGGTGACATGGGAAGACTCTCTATGCTTCCTGGAGGCTGTCTTTCTCAGTCAGAGGCTCAGAAGTTCTACAGTACCTCAGATGCCGTGAGCAGTAAAGAACCCATTCTTATTCCCATAGCCTTGGCATCTGAGGAGCTGAGCTGGATGGGGCCAACTCTACATCCTCAGTTTTGTCCAAATCCTCTCCTGGCGCCTAATAATCCATTCTGCAAATGCTTCCCTAAGATGGTCAGCTCAAGAGTCTGGGTGACACACGGGCAGAGTTTGGCATCTGGGAGTTATAGCTGATCCCGACAGTGTCTCTCTTTGGCTTGTAGATGTGGTTATTTCACCAAGAAGTCATTTAATCCTTAGTTGTTATGAACTTTCCAGGCAATTTCCCAAGGAAATACTTAGTTGCGAAGGATATTATAAAATAGATTGCAACTTGCTCGCTCAGTGGGAGCTGGGAAATGTGTGTTTCTTGCCAAAATGTTTTCTGGGACAAATGTTTAAACCAAAACTTGAAATGGGCGTAAAAATTACTATTTTTTTCTCCTCTTATTTTTCCTCACCTCCTCATTCATATAGATTTCTGAGAAAGGGGAAGGTTTGACCCCATGTTAATGCCTTTGTCTATCTCTTTCATCTTATGTGAACATAAATGGCATAGATTGGAATTCCTTCAGATGTTAATTTATTCCTTTACTTTTTATCTTGACCTGGGATCTTTTTCGGTTCTCTAAATTCCTTTCAATATTCTGGGGTTTTGTTCATAACAGATACTATGTGAAACACTCATATGTTTATATTTCACTTACTTGATGTGAACAGAGCCTTTGGAAGCCCAGGGTCCCCATGGCGATGAAAGGACCAGCCTTTTTTTTTTTCAAGAAAAAGTGCACAGCCTTGGAAAAGCTAGCGTGGAAGTCCTCTGCAGCTGCCCTGGCTCTGACAGTCACCCAAGGCCACCTCCTTTGGTTTGAAACACTGTGGCTTGGCAACTTAAGAACACTGCAAAGATCGAGCCAGATTTGGTCAGTCAATACCAAACCTTAATGCAATCATCTTGGTATTAAATATAAGTACACAGCAAGGTCATACTTCTCAGATTTAGTTTCTGCAGAAATATCCCCAAGGATAGCAGTGTGGTGTGAACAGTTTATTTCTATGGCTGTCCTCGAAAGGTGTGAAGTCAGTACATTTAGCCGTGACTTCAAGGCCCAGAGCAAGTAGGTGGGACACTTGGAGCCTTGGAATATAGAGGCAGGCTGCGCTGTGTGGACTGTCTCACTGGAGAGATGGAGAGAAAGCATGGTGTTTATACAGTTCTCACCGAGGTTCACTGAGGGCCGTTACTCAGGGTCAGAGAGTCATTCAACTTCTGGCCCACCCTGTGTCCGTGCAACATAGTCTCCTAAGCAGAAGACTATAAGCCCCACAATGATGTGACTCCACATGGCCTGTATCACTGAGAACACTTGCCACCATGCCATCCAGAGCTTTGAGAACTGTACAAACCAGAGAAAGGAGCAACTGCAAGCTGTGAAGTTAGACCAATGTTTCAATGAGGTGGGAAGGATTCCTTTCTCCTTTTAATTCTAATTGTAGGATCCATAACAAGACTGTGAGGTTAAAAATATTCTTTAAAGTTAGCGTAAAATAAGAAGCATCTCTTGGTGGTCATTCTCATTCTTCTGTTGTTTTCCTGCCATTGCCCTCACCCCCGTCCATTAACAGCCAACACGATGCTCTACAGGGATTAGAAATGTGACCATATATTTTTTCTGTGGCACCTCTTTCTCTTCTCGGTGCCAAATGTCTAACTTCTATGTAGAGCCTGTACCTTGAAGGTTCAGCCCTTCTTGACCTCCCAAGGTTTTCCAAAATCTTATCTAATTTCATCTTTCATGAATTCAAGTAGAGGATCCAGTCTGTGTCAATATAGGTAGGCAGTGCTCTTATTTCCTGGTCATTTTACAACTCTAGCTTGTCACTTTCAATCTTTTTCTTTAATTGTAACAAGTTGTTCTAGAGCTTAATAAAGCCCCATGCGTGCTGTGTGTTCCTAAGCATTTAGTTCTGCCCTGACTCTGAAGGTAACTGATGTCTAGCTCCAACCTCCTGTATCTAGCTGTGCAGTCTAGAACTCCCTCCCCACACTGGGGGGGGGCAACTTTTAGCCAGCACCAGGACCTCCATCTTCATTCTTGCTATGGCTTTCTCCTCCAAACTCTGATATTAGCTGAAACTTACAAGGTATATTCAGCACTGCTGAGTACCAAAACAGAATCTTTAAGAGAAATAATGGTTTTATTTTCACTGTATCTATTAAGCCAGGCAAAACTAATAATTCTGCTACGTCCAAATTCTCTCTCGATTTAAAAATTAATATCCTAAAGTTCTATACAGGTGTCCCTAACCAAGGGTGTAAGAGTGTATATGATATAGTAAATGGTATACTTTAGTGTTTACCTGCCCCAGTATAGCAAATGATCTCCAAGCCTAAGAGTATCCCCAGCTGCTGGCCTATAGGCTAAATCAGTGCTACCAAAAACAAATAAACAACAGGAAGAGTGCTATGTTGCTTTAGATATATGTGATTTTCTTTACTGTGGGCATAACCATCTTTGATAAAGGTTGAAGATTCCAGGTGCTGTAGATGAGATTGTCCATTATTAATGAATGGTAAATGTCATGTGAAGTGTTAGAGGTACCCTTCGAGGGCTTTGGTCTTCTTAAAAAGCCCACAGACTGTGTAAGAGGAGATCATTCCTCACTCACCCCTGTGGGTGAAAAAAAAATCTTTTTCTTTTGATAAATAAAAATGATGATGCTTAAAAAAGAGAGATTTAAAATATTCATATGAATCTTTAACAGTGCTTTTTCTTTGAAGAATCACTTTATGAGAAGCGTTTGAACTGGGACATCTCCTGAGTATGGCTCCAAACTGTATGCAGTCCGCTGCAATGAACCTCGCCCCTGTTTGCTCATCTTCCTGGTAGCCCTTCTAAAGGAGTGGAATCTACTATCCTGCTTCTCCAATACTGATCAGTGGGTGAGGTTGAGTCTAGAACATGATGTGAAAGATACTGGAGGTTCAGTCTAAGTCCAACCCCACCAAGGCTGAAGGGTAAGGACCTGAGGGAAGTCAGAAATAGACCCAGTGAGTTGGGGGAAAGGATGAGAATGGGTTAGAAAATGCAGTAGAATTCCAGATTGGGGTAAAGGCTGACCGCTGATTTTACTAGCAATGTCATGACACGCCTCTGAAACAATTCATAGTCAAGGAAGGGGCAAATGCAGTGTTTAGGTAACAATAGTAATATTTGGCAATACAGTACAGAAAACATTTTATTTCCTACAGATTAATACCAATTTCTATATTTACAAGTAAAACCACAGTGGTGTCCTGTAAGCATTCTAGGGAAGTTAGGACAGTGGATGTTTATTTGGAAATAAATAGAAGCAACAAGTAAGAGACATTCTCACCCATCTTAGAGTGGTATCCATCCCATCCTCTTGAGGCCCTGCTCCCCTCCTTAAACCAGTCTGTCCTGAGCAACAGAGCCACCTAGTGGTCATCCAGGAAATGCTGCATCCCAGAGTTTCAGCTGTGCTTTTCAGAGGGTAGCCTTCAGAACCTCCTGGAGGACTGACTCCCTGAAACAGATTCTGGTCTGCATTCCCAGGACTGACTCAGCAGGTCTAACGTGCGGCCTGATCGTTTTCATTTCTAATAGTTCCCGTGGGAATAAGTACTGGAGTGATGTCCTTCTGGGCATCACACTTTGTGAACCACCATGTTATAATGTTATAATAATGCTCTTTTATCTAAAGACAGTCATAGGATGTAGTGTATTATCTAGCAATTCTACTGATCACAGATCAGTTGATTCCACACTGTACACCAAATATATATATATACATATACATATATAATTTTAAATTGTATCTTATTTAACTTTTACTCAAGACATCATAGGAAAACAATCTTTACTTTTTCTATCCTATCTTTCTTTTTCTCTATCTTCATTATAATTGATATTCAAAGTGGAAAGAGAAGGTGACATATTCTGGTAAGCATGAGTAGTTAGCACATCTGATTAAGTAAATAACAGCACACAATTTGAAATTGGCTAATTACCATGATATCCTGAAGCTTTAGAAAGAGTCCAATTATTTATATTGTCACTAAAGTTCCCACTTGCTGCCATATCTTTCTTTAATTAATTTTTTTATAAAAAAAAGATATGCAGAGCAGAAAAGGGTTTTTTCTTTGCTGTTATTAGCTGTTTTTCATTGAAGGCACAAAAGAAATACATGATTGCTTAAGGAAATTGGGGAAAACCACTAGCACAACTTCTAATCTTATTTCTATGTGGGCTCTGACTTCTAAAGAAAACTCAACTGATACATGAACATTTGGAACTTGCCAATTTATAAGTCGAAGAACAAGAATCATCAGAGGAGGATGTACCAATTCAGTTCTGTACACATAAGAAACCACAAATCTCGAGAGGGTTTTGTTTTGTTTTTTACTAAAACACACAAGCATATAAAGAGAAGAGAGTGGGATCCATGATGCTTACAATTTTTAATCCCAGTCTAGTGGAAAATGTGGGCTACACCAGAAGCATCAGTGGCCACAGTGGCATCTTGCAAGGAGATTTGGAAGATAAACCAAACAAACAGCTGTTGCTCCCGGGTGGCTTCACCTTTTCATAAAAACAAAATCCCCAGAAGCTTTGGGAGACGTTGATGTATGAGCTGCTCCTTCAGAGCCAGAGTGCAATCCATCAGGTCCCTCCTAGTGATTATGTCTCTGCGACTCTGAAGTAGAGAGCTGGGGTGTCCCTTCAGAGAGATGAAAGCTGTAAGAAGGATGCCCTCAGCCACCTTTGCCAGAGTGGTTTTATAGACCAAGTGAAAAAATACTGAGGACTAATTGCTAACAACGGTTTCCTTTGAAGTTAGACAAGTGGATTCAAAACAATTACATGTGTGGTTAACACAGAGAATGTTATCCTTCTTCTGGAAGCATCCAGACATTGTGATGCAGCAGAGCCATGGATATGGAACATTTGTCTAGTAGGATCTTTATCACCAGCCATTTCTTATATCTCTGGAGATCTCTAAGGAAAAAAAAGTAAAGTTATTTGGTAAACTGAGGTGTTGTTGTGGAATCTTATTTAACTCGTCAAGGATTGTTACATTTGCTTGTGTTGTGGAATATTCCTTTAACTGTGTGAAGGTGTGTTACATTGGTTTGTGCTGCATTTGTTTAACAATGTAATGATGTCTGTTTAATTATGTAAGGATGTGTTGCATATGTTTCACCTTGCCTAAGGCACCTGATTGGTCTAATAAACAACTGAATGGCCAGTAACTAGGCAGGAGAGGGATAGGTGGGGCTGCCAGGCAGAGAAAAGAAATAGGAGAAGGAGAAGAAGAGGGAGAGGAAGGAGAGGAAGGAGAGGAAGAAGAAGAGAGGCGAGAACGAGGGAAACACCTGGTGCCAGAAGCAGGTAGTCACCAGTCAGCCAGACATAGAGATAACTAGACAGTAAGGAAAGACGGAAAGCCCTGAGGTAAAGATAATGAGAAACAGGTAAATTTAAGATAAAAGACCTAGCGAGAAACATGCCTAAGCTGGGCCTAGCATTCAAAACTAATAAGTTTCTGTGTCATAATTTGGGAGCTGTTTGCTGGCATAAAGAGAAAAAACCTGATATAGGGTGTTCCTGGTTCTTAATCTGATTTATGGCTTCTTCATGAGGGAAGATGGAATCCTGTATTTGTTCAGGCCTCAGCCCTCACCTGAAGCATCTCCAGCTCAAGACAAGGTAAGGAATGAGCTTTTGGAGAACCAATATTTACCATACTAAAGGTGTTGATGATCCCTTTTCTTCAAAAGTACAACTCCTTGTAGTAGCTTGATATGTCCCATGTATCTCCCCAATGGCTCTTGAGACTCTAACAACATTGTATCTGAATCTGAAACTCATTGAATACAAGACTCTCTGACTGCCTAAGCCTCTGGTCTTGGGCAGCCCTAGCAGGTTTTATCTTAGGCTACTAAGAGGTCGTTGAAGTTACGGTTTTCTAGGGTGAGCACGGTGCTGAGAAGAATCAATGATGCCAATCATGTGCTCTTTAGAATCCAAACATATCTAGCATCATACTTGGTGCAATGTAAAACTGGACAGAGTCGCTAAAACTGTTTAACCTTGCCAGAGGAAGCCTGGGTGTTTGTTAGACTCATTGCTGATTTGTGTTCAATTCTTACCAGTGCCAACCTGTAATCATCTTTAAATCAATTTCTGATAAGCAGGTAGTCCAAAATCCAGAACAAACTAAGGGACCTTAGAGCTATGACCAAGTCTCCACTTAGACTCAAGGGATTTTTTTCTGATGGGGGTTTGTCTTTGTCTTCAAGGCAGGATCTACCATCCTTTAGTGCTTTCAGTCACCAAAGCCTGACAGTTACGGGCAGCCCCAACAGCTTCACACTGATGAGGAGCCAGTGAGACCTGGACTCTAGTGTAGAATAACCATGTATGTTTCTGTCAGCAGACAGCACATCTGTATCTATTGTGGCAAGAAGAATATAAGCATTATCCAAAAAAACCCAGCTGCTGCATTCATGATTCTAGCCCCCAAGAACAACAATAATTCTAACATATCTGGTATATTTTCCAGTTCATGTCCCTGAAGTTTGAAAATAACTCTTCATATTGCTTATGTTTCTATTTTATAACCCCGAGAGGGAAAATATCTATCAAATTTAGTGTATGCTTTTAACTTTGTGGCACTTTAAGATTTAACCATATTATCTTATGGTTAAATAAGCGACCTTTGAAATTATTTAAAAGAGGGGAAGAAAAGCTCTCTACCAGAGACATGATGTGAAGCAGTACCAAAGATTTCAAGCTGGTACAGCAGGGAGGCAGTCAGATAGATCAGAACAAGTGTAACAGATCCGATCTATCTCAGCTCAGATTAACCTCTTTACTATGTTTGCAGAGGTCCCAAATCCCAGGCTACAGAAATAAAAATGTGTAATAGAGCAGAACCTCAGGGGAGAAATAATAAAAAGGACTGAATTGCGTAAAGAAAAATGAGCCTGTTGACCACGGCTGTACAGTCAGGTGACTGGAGGCTGGAGCTGACAGGGGAGAGCAAAGAGGGAAACATTTGTGTTCCAAGCCAATCCAAAGGGCAGATTTGTTTCGCTTGTATCTACTAACTCCCAGTCCTAGTGACAATTTGCGTTAGTTGGGAACAGCTGCTTATATGTCGGGTAACAAAAGCCTTGGCTGACCTCGGAGCAAACAACTGTGGACTTCACAGCGGTGTTAATTGCATTTCATGCTCTTGGAAAGCTTTGAGAAAGTTGTGTGAAAATTACCAAACTAGATTCTGCTTTCCTGGAAGCACTCTCCAAATCTTTGGAGGGGAGGTGGAGGATTGGGCAATGGTCATCAGGCAGGCATCAAGTGTGTCTTTCTGGATAAAGGTCTGTGGGTGTGTTTTGGAATGAAGAACATCTATGAAGCTTTAGGTTGCAAGAATAGTGCTCCAGGTTGGTTGGTCTTGGGAACTGGTTAGGACTTGGAAAGATTTTTGTATAAAGCTGAACAAGGGAATTGAATTGTGGAGTTCCTTCTTGTGTGTTGGTCATATGTTTGGTTTATTCCTGTAACTTAAGAATCACAGTAAGTAGAAAAATCTAAGTCTGCATGCAGACCTGAAGACTGTGGGTGAAGGATCGTAACCTGCAGGCTGTGGGTGAAGGGGCATTGTAGGCTAATGTTTATCATGCTTAAAATATATAGAAGTCACCTAAGATTTTGTCAAAATGCAGATGCTGGTTCTGTTCAATGCTTATATGCACTGTGTGTGTGTTCTGTATTACTGACGGACACTGGAATACAGTTTCAGTACTGGACAAGAGATCCCAGGAATTTTAAAGCTTGTGGTCTTTCCCACTGCACCCATTGAATTTTTTAAGAGATGAGTTATCCCAATGGCACCCAGTTGCTGATGAATTCATCTGCACCTATGTAAAGGCAAGAGCACCCATTTTCTGATGGATCCTCAATATTGATTAGGGTTTTACTGGATAATATGTTGGGCACCAAGAATATTTGCATTATCATTGTAGATAATGGTACAGATTTGTGGGTATAGCTATGATAAAGCTTTGGCTATACAGTAACATTTATGACTCTTCTTTGAGGATGATGCTCAATATGTCTCAGAGACAGGGAGACATGGATTTCAAATATTCACACACTTTACCATTCAAACCTCATTATCACATAAATATTTATTGAGAAAGCGATTGCCTTTGGCACCAGGGTGACAATGGAAATATTTTATAATAATAGTATGAAATTTAGCATAGAATATTCTGACTTTGAACAGCTCCTCAGTTCCTCATTGATAAGGCCGGGACCTTTACATGAATTATAATAAGCCAACATATGATGGTAACACATGTTAACATTTAATCACAATATCCATATGAATTGTTATTCTGAAAGATACAGACCACGAGGGCCACTCCTAGTGAACATTTATGATATTTTCCTTTGAAAATTATTTTGTATTCAAGATTACCCAAAGGAAGCAAGAGTGTTGCTCACTGTAGGGCAGGAAGGAAGTCCTTGTTCCGTAGGGGTTAGAACTAGGCACAACTACTTGAAAGGTTTCCTCAATGTTACCATTTGGACTTGTGGCATGGAGAGAACACCCCATGGGGATCTTGGGAACTGTTCCCTTCTGTCTAATCCTCTCTGATGGCATAGCCTGAGCAGAACCTAGCTCCCCCATCTCAACAAAACACCAGCAATTTCATTAAACTGGAGAGGGATTTTAGAAGTGTGTAATTTAACTGGAGTGACCATCTGAATTACCTTGAAACTGAGGAATTTGGAGTGATGAAAGGTGAGCAAATCAATCAATACACCAGGGGAACATATAACTGTTGACTGTCCTAAGAGCACTGAGATCTGTGGATGCCTTAACTATAACCCAGCCATCCTATGGCATCAGTCCACCTGCTTTGTGCCCAGCAGATGGTCACCTGACCTCTGTGTACCTGGGTATCAGCACTCATTCCTGTGTGGAGGCTAATACTCCACTGATAGGCTCATTGGTTTAGTTGTTAGAATGGTCCTGCTGCCATTGACATGGGATTTGCAAGATATTTTCTTAACTTCATACTGCTAGGTGGAACAACTCTCTGCTGTTGTGTGACTGCTCGAAGGATTGAAAAGGTTATGAATTCCTCAAAGCCTCTATTGTATCTCTTCCACTTGGTACTTCTCCAGTTTCTACTAGAGAACAAATGACTCTCCGACTGAGGAACTGATGAGCTAGTCCTGTTACAAATGGCCAGAGATCTTGGGAGATTCCTAGCTAGAGTGAGTATTGAAGGGTAGATACTTCAACTCCCTATCTGAGATTTAAAATTCTCTTAAGACATCACTACCTAGCTGTTGTAGACACTAAGTATTTCCAATGAATGAGAGTCTTACTGCCTTCCTAGCTGAACTATTACATCTTTTCCCAATTCACAGATGAATGAAGGATATTCTGCCTGAGTTACTTAAAGTCTATTTCATGATATTCCCTATGGGGTGATTTTATGATAGCCAACCTTAATTCATCGAATTTTAAAATAATGAGTAGATCCACTTGAATCCCCCATTGCTTTCAATTTACTCAACAAGTAAAGATTGACAACACATTACTTTAATAGATTAATCAAGCATTGTTCAGAGGCCAAAGGAGCTTGCCATCTGGGAGAGGTGCAGTGACTCTATATAACACTTAGAATATAGCTGTTTACACTTACTAGCTTGTGAAGCCATGTAGCTCTAGGAATACAGTAGATCAATACAACGTTGGTATCACCAAGAAGACGCCTTAGATGGCAGGTAGCCTGGTAGACAGTATTACTCTAGCAAAGAAGCTGGAGTTCTAACAAGTATAGAAATGATCTAAATTGCGAATTATCAGGCCCTGTGGTCCTCAAGATTTATTTCATTGATGTGCAGATTAAGTGACTTGAAAGTTTTATTGTTGAGAATGAGATGGTAGCCAGTATGGTGGCACATACATAATCTGAGCACTCAGGAAGCTGAAGCAGGAGAATGATAAGTTTGAAACTAATCTTGGCTACAGAGCAAGATCCTATCACAAGCAAATAAGCAATGTCAAAAAATTAAAAAGTAAAATTCTTACATTTGTTAGTAATATATGTTTTTAGAGTATAATAAGCTAACCTGAACAATCTTAAATTTGTCAAGAGAGAATTATTAGAAGCCTTGGTTCTATGTTTACATTTTGTGATTATGGATTACTAGATGTCTTAGGGTGACTATTACTGTGATGAAACACCATGACCAAAAGAATCTTGGGGAGGAAATGGTTTGTTTTGATCATACATCCATATCACAGTCCATCAGTGATGGGAGTCAGGCAGGGTAGGAACCTGGAAGCAGGAGCTGTTGTAAAAGCCATGGATGAATGCTGTTTATTAGCTTGTTCAGTATGGCTTGCTCAGCCTCTTTTCATATGGAACCCGTGACAACCAGGCCTGGAGTGACACCACCCACAATGATTTGGGTCCTCCAATATCAGTTACTGATTTAAAAAAATGTCCTACATTCTTGCCTACAGTTCAGTCATACAGAGTTATTTTCTCAACTGAGGCTCCCTCCCCTCAGATGATTGTAGCTGACAAAAAGCATGCAAGCAAACAAACAGAAAACCTGGCCAGCCTACTAAGTGATCAGAGCTCCCTCAAACCTCCAAAATTCTGTGCATGGTACCAATACAGCATGATAAAGAGCCCTAAACTTCAGAGTCTAAATCAGCTCTTGTATCCTGGTGCCATTGTAATCTGCTACAGGCCTGGGGACAGTCCTGCTTAGCTGTTGTGGATGAAGCTTCAGGATCCTTCTGGAAATTGCAAAGGCTGTGCCCATGGATAGGCTGTACTTTCTCCCCACATCCATCATCTCTGGTATTAGTCTGGGCCTAATACTAGACTTATTCATTCCCTAAGGGAACAGGGAAATGAAGGCTGACTTATGCACAGGGCAGAGCAGCAAGGAATGTGTTGTCTAACTAGTAAGGCTTTGAGGTTCCTAACCAGTGGTGATTCCTAGTCATCATGAAGACAAACAGTACTTCTCATAGCCCCTCTTAACAGTTGAGTTTCTCCCTCTGTTTCATTCAGTTATTGCTTTTGATCAAATCTTTGACTGATTGTTCACTGCTAATGTCTACCAGAATTCATTACATGTGACTGCTTTATCTCATGCAATATTTCCTTCCAATCCAATCTTCTTTAATATTAATAATGTCCATTTTATTATTTCTGTTTACTTTGTATTTGTATTTGAGGAGTCTTTGCTGACAACCCCCCAAATGCTTGTCAGTGTCATTTCTTATAAGCTCCATATACAATACGACTTGGTTTGGAGAGATTTGTCTCTCCATAAAGAAAGAAATGTGATCATTTTATATCTATAATATTAATGTTTTAATAAAGAAATTGCAACAAATGATAACTACTTTGTATAAACTCCCTTATTTTGTGTTTTTTTAATTTGTTGTTTTCTCATAATTTTGTATATTTTTCTGTGTTTTTGTTTTCGTGTGATTGTATTCTTATGGGGGTTGATCCAACTTTTATAGTGGTAGTCAGGATAAAAAATATTCAGGTAGCCAATATATTAGAGATTGAGTTTACACGCAGAAAATTAGAAATTATAATTCTTTACTAAACTCAAAGATGAAGTAATAATTGCTTGCTACATTCCCAAGGAGTAATCTAGCATGCCTTTGGATATCTCTCCCTTCCTACTCAGCCCCCCTTGTCAATTACTCAGTCTAAAGACACTTATTATTTATTTTCCAAGGAAAGATTCTAACATCTTGCCCACTGTACTCTGGGCCATTACATCAATCTGGCAAGAAAGAGTGCTTGGCAACAATGCATTACAATAGGCAGGTTTATTACCCACAATAGGTGACAAGGGACAGCAGAAGTATAGGGTTCATAGCTAGGTGGTTCTCTAAGATATAAAAATTGCCAGAAGTACAGTGTTATGTGAAGGTGGCTTGCTTGTTATACAGCCAAAGGATCCTGGAAAGCATGATCCACTCTGGTTTTTATACCCAGATGAAACATGAAATGCTAGGCTAATGCACTGTAGGTCATCCTGAGCCAGAAAAGAGCAGAACAGAGCCAGTGATGCTGTGGCTCCTGCCTTCTTAAGCAATGTTGTTACATTCTCGGCACTCTCTATGGTTGTTCTGAGAAATACAAGTGAGAAAGAGGGAAAACTGGAATGTGCAAGGCCACCCGGAGATGTGTCTTTTATTTGTCTCGTTTCACACTGAATGAGTATCTAGCCTCCCAATAAATCTCATTCTACATTCTTTAGCTCACAGAATGATATAATCTTCCATGAAGAAATGTTAGTCAGAAGTCCTGAGTGCAGCCTTGACTCCTCAATTCCCCATGATGAGATAGACCAAGCCCACTGCATTCTGTTTTTCCCTACTCAACCCTTTTTTTGTCTTTCTATTTGTGTCTAGATTAAATTCACACTCTATTTCACTTCTCCTGATATGTTTTATTCTAGGAGGATTATTTTTTTCAATTTTAATAATTCTTGTCTTACTTTGTTTCTTATGCACTTTCCCTATTATTGAAATCCTACACTGTTTTCTCATAACCTTTAGGGTAAATTGCTAAATCCTGTGTGGGGATATAATGCCTTCGCCTTTGGCTACCTGAACACAGCCTCTCTCTCTGCTTTACTTTTCTACATCTTCTGTTCTCATGTGTCCTAACTATGCACAAAGGCATGCACTTGCCTGAAGACTCCACACTTTCCCTCACTGCCTTACCCTTAAATATACCAGTCTGTCCAGCTGGAACATTCTGCATTCTCTTTACTATCAGATTAATCCCACTTTATTCTTGTTTGCATTCATTTTTAAATTAGTATGTGTTCGTTGTTCATAGTGTCAGGCTTCATATAGGAAAAATTCCCAAATATATCACATTTTGTGATCTTCCTTCCACCCTCTCCCCTTATCTGCCCTCCTCTATTTCTCTCCTTTAAACAGACATTTCCTGTCCTGACCACCTCTTCCCAAAGACCCAGCAGCCACTTCCTACATAATTGACTCAGACAATAAATAATACTTATAAATGCTTGGCTGATAGCTCAGGCTTATTACTACCTAACTCTTACACTTAAATTAACCCATAATTCTTATCTGTATTTAGCCGCTTGACTTAGTACCTTTCCTCAGTATGGTATGCCCATCGTGCTTCTCTGTGTTTGCTTGTGACCTTCTGACTCTGCCCTTCCTCTTCCCAGAATTCTGTTTTGTCACCCTACCTATACTTCCTGTCTGGCTATTGGCCAATCAGCATTTTATTAAACCAATTCAGAGTGACAAATCTTAAGGGGATTATTCCATAGCTCTCTCTCACCTGTCTCCTCCCTTATACTTCTCCTTAGACTCCCTTCTGCTTTCACACACACACACACACACACACACACATACACATACACCTTTATGTACCTACACAGAATCTCAGGACCCACAAATGGGAGGAAACATGCAGTATTTGACTTTCTGTGTCTGACTTGTTTCATTTACTCTGACGCTCTTTAGTCCCATCTATTTCCTAGCAAACAAGATTTCATTGTTCTTTGTGGATGAATACCACTCCATTTTGTGTATCTGTATCATTTTGTGTATCCATTCCATCACCTAGCATTGAGTATAGCCTCCTCCACCAAGGTCCCTGTGAGCCCTTGTGAGTAGTCGAGGCACACAACAAGGCTGTGAGTAGAAGGGCTCCTTTGCCTGACATGATGATTCCATTGCTTGCTCCTTCTCTTCCTCTCCCTCTCTCTTCCAGAACCTTTGAACCCATAGCATGTTACAAATGATGAAGCCACAATATAGCTGCTCATCATGCTTCAGGCATCACAGGAAAGAGAAGTAACCTTTGCTGAATAAATCTCGCTTTTCAGTACTGATTTGCTGTTACAGCAAACCCAGGCTACCCTCGATAGTGCCTTCTCTTCTTAAACTGATGATTTAGGGTTCTTTCTCATCCAGACTATGAATTTGTTAAGGAAAGACTTTTTTTATTTTCTCTATAGCTCTCACACCAGTACTGTTAGCACATATTAAGTAATTCAAGAAATACTAGCTAGAATTGATGGCATCTCATCCACTCTAGCCGTAGACAGGGATTCCATCATAATTCCATCTTTTATGGGGAGTCAGAAATGCAAATGGTCCTGCCAACGGTCACTCAGCTCACCAACATTAAATATGCTCCCATGACACTTTCAGGGATTGAGTATTGTCAAAAATAAACGTGGGAATAGTTAAATCTCTTTTCTCTCACCTTTATCAGGAAGGGTGCCCTTTATCAAGCATTATATGCCATTTTTTTGGTAAGGGAGTCATTAACAATTTTTTTGGTTGAAAGAATGATTTAAAGAGTTACAGCATTGGTGGGGGTAAATAACCACCACGAACCATAATGGCATGCTAGGATGAGCAACAGGAAGTAGTCCAAATGGGCTTCTCACAGTTTAGTGGACATGTTAAGCTAATGTCAATGCCTCCAACAGAAGCTATTGTCATAAGTGGGGTCAGCACCAGGCATAACTACAATATCCAGAAGGGTTGTGTGTCATAATTACTGCTCTCTCTCCTTCCACACTGGCCAAGCCCAGTCGATGTCAAAGTTAACAGAGCCTAGATAATGAGATCTGTAGATATGAATCTCTTAGGGAGAGGAGTGATCCACCCCTGAAGGAAGGGGAGATGAAGAACCTGTGTCTTCAAATCATTATCAGATAGAGACTTGGTAGAGCGCCTTCTCCTGAAAAGGTGTCTAATGAGATGTAGGAAGTTAAGGAAAAGACAAAATTCCAGCTACTCCCTTTACTTCTAACTTATTCTTCAAAACCAGCCTGATGCATCCTATATCCTGGAAACTTCCCCATGCACACTGTGCCCTGGAGATGGAGTGAGGACTTTCTGTGTTCATTTATCTTCCACTGCCTACCTCCTCCATACCATTTAGAAAATTCTTACTTGACTCTAAGTCCCTTGAGGACAGGGACCATGTCTTATTTCTCAGGCACCTCAGACGGTCACCTTCTCCTCATCTATAGGCTCTCAAACCAAGGTAAGATCTGTTATGCATGACCCTGAACATGTGCACGGCATGGAGTAAACTGGAAAAATAATGATTCATAACCAAAGTTTTCTCTGTTGCACGAACAATGAAAACCCATTTGTGGTTCACTGAGGTAAAAGGGAGATTATCCTATCATGGCCTGGGTCTCAACCAGATCATTAAAGAACAGAAATATGGGGTACCAAAGGCCCTTCCTATATGTCTGTAGACATAGTCAGTCCATCACCCTGACACAGAGAGGGACAGAACTCAACACCCTTGCTTTGTTCCACTGGTTAATGTCTAAGAATAGTGTGGCACAGGGCAAAACACCTGAGCCTTCGGATCTGATTGGCTAAGGCTAAATCATAGAGTACCACTTTGTGATCTGGGAATACTTTACTAGTTCCCTTGTCTGGACCACTACACTTGAGATTGTTAAGAATTCAAATAAGCAACTTTTATAAAGTACAGGCAACTTGCTATGAATTTGTTCCATTTGTCTTACATTAGGGTACCACATTCATGATCTTGAGGTGAAAGGCACCATTTCATCCTAAACATAGTATAAGGAAGCTATAATGTTTGTGTATGTGGATAGATGATATCAAAGAGAAAGGATAAAATATTGAACAGTTGATTAATTTGAACAAATATTAGAATTGTTTGAACTATAGCCTCATCAGACCTAAACTCCTTTGCATCGATGGGTGAGAGCAAATGGAATCTTTCCCTCCCTTACACTGCTGTGATGGTTATTTCTTCCAGCCTTGTAGCGCCCTTCTCCAGGCTGCCTATCTTTGTGTCCAGTCCTTTATCTTCTTTTATGACTCAGCACAGCATAGGCACAGAGCACACCGAACAGGGCAGATGTGGAAGGCTGGCCTCTGTAATCAAATGTGGAATCTGAAACAATTTGGCCTTCTGGTCTCTGCTGTCAGTTCCTGCTGTGTCAGAACCCAGTCCCACAGCACACAATGCCATCTTGTGGTTCTTGTGAAAATCAGGCCTTGGAAAATTCAAGACATTCATTGTCTAAATCTCGTCACTGACATTCCTTCCTTTCATGTGTTTACGCTTTAATCAGTACCCCTAAGATGTCAGCTAATGAAAACAGGAGCCAGGTTAAAAATAAGGCAGCTAGTTGTTCCTGGATTGGATAATTCCCTGTGCTGCCTTAAAGGAATCTCAGGACCTCCCTGCTTTGGACAGGGGCGTGTTTCCTGGGGGAGAAGCCTCACCCTGTTTGCTTTCCTGTAATGATATAACTGGAATAGTGATTCCTGCCCCATCCTCATCCTGCACGTCAGCACTTCGAGTCCTGAATCCTGTGCTGAAACCCCTCATTCACCCTTGTCCAGAAATGTCTCCTCTGGGTTAAAATCTGGACATAAAGATGTCTGCAGCTGCTGCTTTGGGACCACTTGTTGGAGATAATGTGAGCACTGTGGATCCCGTCATGTTTTATTACAATGTAAAACAAAACAAAACAAAAAACCCAAACAACCAAATAAATAGAAAAATAGAAAGACTTTGGCTCATTACTTTGTTACTTCTGGAATCTCAGCATCCATCTCAGATGCTAAAGAGAGGAACCCCACAGGGCCAGAGAGGGAAGTAAAGACCTTATCCCTGGAAGCATTTCCCCAGCAGTTTTCATAACTGACCAGAAACAACACTTGAAAAAAATTCGGGAAAGACTACAGTGCTCTGAAAATGTATGGTGAATCTATAATTAACATTTCTTTTGTTTCTGATAATTGAATTTCAAAAGAACCAGTAAAATCAAACATTTTAAAGTGGTTTTAAAGTGTCAATAGTTAAGTTTTAATTTGTCATCTTGTTCTGAAACACACTGGTAATGTAAGAATAAACTGCTTTGGAAATCAATTGCCCTTTGAGCCCTCAAATATTTCTCATGAAATTTGTTCTATTGCCAATGGGTGTTTCATGGAGAACTCCTAGATCACAGACTGGCTAGAAAGTGGACAAAGTACAACACAGCTCCTGTTCTCAAGGACATTATAGTGGCCAGAAGGGATAATTACTTGCAGTTAGTTCTGTATGAATTGGTAATAGGTAGGCAAAAAAAACCTGGACATGCAGTCTTAGAAAGTAATTTAATAAAAGAACATGAAGACTCCAGAAAGTAAAAATGTCAAGAAAGAACATTACAGAGGATCTTAGGTATAGGAATAAGAGGTACCAAAGTAAACCCAAGACAAAGGAGAGGAGATGGGATTGTAACTGAGCGAGAAACAGTACCCAGAACTTCAGATAGACAAATGAATATGCCCCCTCTCCCAAGGATGAGGACCCAGAAGGGCCAATGAGGCCAGAGTCACAAGCTGGCTGACCTAGTACTCTTGAAACTGCCAGTTTTGACATTTTAGGTCTCATGCTTCAGGAAAGCCATCAGCCCCTGGCACAAACCTGGGGAGTTGCTTACCTGAAATGTTGGGTCACCATAAGTTGAGTTTTAGCAGTATTGTCATAACTGCATGGAGGAGACTTGAGTAGAGTTAGTATAATAGAAGACAGAAGAGTTAGGAAGTTGAACCAATATTTGGGAGCGATAAGGGCAGTTGAAACTATGATAGTAGGAGGAGAGAACAGAAAGAAGTGAACAGATTCAGCAATAAATGCTTATGATGGAGACTAGAAAGAGGTCAGAATGGACTTTGTGGTGTGGGAAGGAGGGGTGGTGGTGAGACTAGAGCATTTAGGCTGATTCTTAGACATTTGGCTTAGGGAGCAGGAATCATCTCAAACTTGTAATAATCTCAATAATCTTATTGATCTCCTTCCTCTAATATTTATGCCTTCAGAACTATTTTAGATACCTGCAACCCTTTAGAGATGTAAACTGTAAGATAGCCACCAATAAAGCTACATAAAGAGGTATACTCCAAAATACTGTTAAAAATAAGAATTCTGAAAATAGTTCAATAGTCCACACAAAGGCAAGAAAACAGAAAGGCAGGTACATGAAACAAATTAAAAATAGCTAACAAAGTGATACAGTTAAACTATCACATGAGGCATTGCATTAAATATAAATGTTCTAAATATAGTAATTAAAAGGCAGAGGTTGAAAAGTATGTAAATTCTTCTTAGATTTTACACCAAATGCGGGATACATTAAAATAATAAATTTAACCTTATTAAAATTAAATATGTTTGCTAAGCAAACGGTTCTGTTAGACAAAAAGATAAACCACAATCTATAATACGGCAAATCACTCATCTAGCAAGTAATCTATATCCAAAATATATAAAGAACTGCAATTGATGGAAACAGAGGCAGAGACCTGCATCAGAGCATTGGACTGAGCTCCCAAAGTCCAGTTGAAGAGTGGGAAGAGTGAGAATATGAGCAAAGAGGTCAAGACCATGATGGGTACACCCACTGAAACAGTCTGCCTGAGCTAATGGGGGCTTACCAACACCAGTAGGACTGGGAATGAACAAGCATAGGACCAAACAAGTCCCTCTGGATGTAGCTGACAATTGAATGATTGGGGCAGTTTCACCAGGATTTATCCCTACTGCTTGTACTGGCTTTTTTGGGAACTTATTCTCTTTGGATGGATACCTTGATCAGCCTAGATGTAGTAAGGAGGGCCTTGGACCTTCCCCAAAGCAATGCGCCTTACCCTCTCTGAGGAGTGAATGTGGGTGAAGTAGGAGGTAGGTGGAGGGAAGGGGAGGAAGGAAGGGAGTGGGAACTTGGATTGCTATGTATAATGAAAAAAGATTGTTTTCTTTTTTTTAAAAAAGAAAAAATCTAAAACCTCAACAGTTGTCAATAACATAATCCAATTTGAAAACTGGCAAATATAGGAACAGATATTAATTGAGCAGTATATGCAGATTGGTTATTAAACACAGGAGGACATATTTGACACTATTAGATATTAGAGAACCACAAAATAAAACTACCGTGAGATATCACCCCAACCAAGGTATCACCATGAATAAAAGTTAAAGTAGTGGCAACATGCAGTTTGGAAGGGAATTAGAAGAAATCAGATCATATATACATTGCTGATAGGAATGTGAAAGGGTGTAGCCTCCTTGCAAAACACTCTTAAAGTTTCTCGATGGAGGGGGGAGGTCCTTGGACATTCCACAGGGCAGGGAACCCTGACT
>LOJH01011590.1:0-26333 GCA_001685095.1 Ellobius talpinus
CCCCCCTTATCACTACAGTTTCCCACAAATAAAATGCAAAAAAAATTGTCAATACCAGGTTTTGTTATAAGAAATGATAAAAAGAAGCTCTTAGGGTAGAAAAAATAACATCAAGTAAATAGCTTTATCTACACAAAGGAATAAATGGTAGTGTGTTGTCTAATCTGAAAATATTTCTTGCTTGAATCTTTCTGAAGCTGTTAGAATTCTAATTAGATTTTGGGTTTGGTTCATAGCATCATGCAAATGTTAAATTCCTTGTTGAAAATTGTGATATGTCATATAAGATATTAACACTAAGGAAAACAGAAAGAGAATATAAGAAACATTCTGACTATTTTTACAGCATTTTCATAAGCCCAAAATTAATTTATAAAAATAAACCAAGACAGGCCTGCTCACCTCCCTGTTGCCAGAGTGGGCAGACATCACTGCCATGAACAGGTGTGTGGTAGAGAAATGGGAGATATGGAGAAGCCATGAACTGTGAAGAGAAACTGAACAGAAGATGAGACGATGAGGAGGAACAAGCCAATATGGGTAACCTAGGCTGACACATGGGTCCATGGGATGTCCTGGCCTGTGCAGCTGCTGAGAGCCATTTCTAGGTCAATCATCCAACCACAGCTTGGGTCTATGTTGATGTCTGTGGCCATATATATACAGCAGAGACCAAGTTCCTTTAAATAGTTCTGGAACATTAGGGGTTTATCTAACGCCTAGGCCCTCATTCTCCCATCTCAGTCATCACCATAATTGCTGTTAGAAGTTTGGGGGTATAGACCATTTTAACATCTTCTGAGCTGAAAAAAAGTGCAAAGGAAGGAAGATCAGAGGTCCAGGCATCTCTGAGGAGGGTTAATCTAAGGGATCAACCGAAGATTGAAGATTCAGAACATACGAGAATCATTTGATGACAGAAGCACCTTTGCAGCATGCTACGCAGTATGCTATTTTTAGCATACGAGTGAAGCTAGCATTTCATTTTTCTTGCAGGCACAACTAGACACACTCATCTAGTTGACAATCTAAAACGTAATCTGATCTGGCTTTTTAAGATTGCCCAGTGATGTACCATGCATACCACTTGGTTATCTTTATTTCTTTCAAACCTGTAGGTCTGCCTAGAAGGTATCTAGTAGCCTTTAATCAGAAAACATTGATGGTCAGTGTACAGAAGGGCACACTACAGCTATAAGAAGAACTCTTCCAGAAGGAGAGAGTGTCACATACTTGCCAAAAAAAAATTAGATTTAGCTTTGGCATTTAAGAAGATGGCCTACTTGACTAGACTTTAGGTAGAAAGTGTGTTGCTACTCTGGACTGAAGACAAGGTGCCCTATATCAGGGCAGCACTTTCCTTACTAAGAAGAGAATCACCAGGCATGGTGAACCATATCTTTAATTCCAGCATTCAGGATGCAGAGGCAGGTGGAACTCTGTGAGTTCAATACTTGACTGGTCTCTGAAACAAGTTCCAGGCCAGAAAAGGAAAGAAAGAAAAAGAAGCAAATCATTAGTGAGATATAGTTGTCTCAATAACATCTTGTGTGGTTAAAGAGTCAAGTCAGAAGAGTACAGTCTTTCAGAAACAGAGATTATTCTTTTATTCTCTCATATATTATATCTTGACCACAGTTTCCCCTCCCTCACTTCCCCTTTGTCTCTGACCCCCACCTCTCCTCTCCCCAAGATCAACATCCCCTCTGCCTCCCCTCAGAAAAGGAACATCTACCAAACATGGTAAGATCTGCCATAAAACTAGGAACATACAATCACATCAAGGCTGGACAAGGCAATACATTAGGAAGAGAAAGGTCCCAAAAGCATGTAAAATGAGTTAGAGGGTGCCGCCTCTCCCACTGTTATGGGTCCTACAAGAACACCAACCTACTCAGCCATAATATATATGCGGATGACCTAGGTCAAACCCTTACAGGGTCCCTGATTTCTATAGGCCTCCATGACTACTGGTTTGTTGATTCTGTGGGCCTTGTTCTCCTGGTGTCCTTGACCCTGCTGTTTCCTCCAATCCTTCGTCCCATTTTCCGACTGACTCTACCTAATACTTTGCTGTGGGACTTTGCATCTGTTCCCATTAATTGCTGGATGAAGTCTCTCTGCTGGACACTTGTTCCAGAACACTCTGCAGGCAGGACAAACTGTAAATCGAAGGTTTTGTGACTATGTTGGTGTCCCAATCCCTCCATTTGAGGCCTTGCCTGGTTACAGAAGATGGCTAACTCAAACTCGATGTCCCCTATTACTTGAAGTCTTTGCTAGGGTTACCGTCATAAATTCCATGGACTTTCCATTTTACTAGTTTCCACATTGCCCCTGAAATGCTCCCCAATTCCTGCAGTTTCTCCCAGTAGTTTCCCTCCCTCCCCCATACCTGCTCCCTCCTGATCCTAACCCTACACACTCTCAGCCCACCCAAGAAATCTACTCTATTTCTCCTTCCCAGGGAGATCCTTGTGTCCCAACTTAATTCCTAATTGTAACTTAGTCTCTCTGGGTCTCTGGACAATAGCATAATCATCTTTACTTTAAAGCTAATATTTATTTGTAAGTGAGTACATAACATGTTTGTCTTTCTGGGTCTGGGTTACCTCACTCAAGATGATTTTTTTTTCTAGGTCCATCCATTTGCCTGCAAATTTCATGATGCCGTTGTTTTTTAACAGCTGAGTAATACTCCATTTGTAAATGTACCATATTTTCTTCATCCATTCTTTGGTTATGGTACATCTAGGTTGTTCCCAGTTTGGGATTATAATGAATAAAGCATCAGTGAACATAACTGAGCAAATGTTGTTGTGGTAAGATAAAGTCTCCTTTGGGTATATGCCCAGGAGTGGTACAGCTGGGTCTTGAGGTAGACTGATCGTCAATTTTCTGAGAAACCACCATCTTGGTTTCCAAAGTGGCTGTACAAGTTTTTACGCCCACTAGCAGCGGAGTGTTTCTCTTGCTCCACAACCTACCCCACATGCACTGTCACATGTGTTCTTCATCTTAGTCATTCTGAAAGGTGTGAGATGGAATCTCAAAGTAGTTTTGATTTGCATTTCCTTGATAGTTAAGGATGTTGATCATTTCTTTAAATGTTTCTCACCAATTTGAGATTCCTCTATTGAGCATTCCCTGTTTAGATCTGTAGCCTATTTTTTTAAAAATTTGTATTGTATAGTTTGTTGATAGCTAGTTTTTGAGTTTTTATATATATTGAATATTAACATGCTTTCATATGTGTACTTAGTTAAAATCTTTTCCTAGTTTGTAGGCTGCCCAAAAGATCATTTTACAGATCATTTAAATCTTTGGTTATACTATCTTGCTGGATGTTTAAGGTCATGAAGATACACAAAATTAATCACCCCTCTCTCTCTCCCTCTTTCTCTCTCTCTCTCTCTCTCTGTGTGTGTTTGTGTGTGTCTGTGTGTGTTTGTGGGGAGGGTGTGGTGTAATGTGTATGTCTTTCTCATTTTTATTTCTTAAGGACAGTCAACAATATGGTCCTCAATGATCACAAGGGCTTGAAAGGAACCTTTGACTCCTCCAGCCTTCGTTACCACTTAGTCCATCTACAGAAAGATAAATCAAAGACCTTACCTTACTGTTGTTTCACACAGACAGACAGGGGAGTATCCCAAAATATCTGGTCTAATTCCTATTCCTAGGACTAGTCCAAGTTCAAGACCTGAACCAGAACACATTGGCCCCAAGCTGTGGGCCTACCAGCTTCCCTGTCATTGTTTAAACTGATCAAATATAAATTAAGAGAAGAAAATTTCCTGAAGTCTATAAAGTTCCTTGCTCTCAAGTGGAAGCCAGATGTTGGTTTCTAAGGGTCCTTTGATTTTCAGAGGGTTTTTCTCTTTGTGTGCCTTGACCTGTGTGCCTTGCTCATGTGTGTGTTTCATGACCTTTAATAACAATCTTTTTCACTGGTTAAAAATACACCAAAAAATGATGGGACTGATTAAAATTGTAGCATCAGTGCAGCATTAGATGTATTAATTTGGAGTAGCCATAGGTTTTTTTTTTTTAGTTGGGTATTTCTCCTAGCTCTTGATACTCCTGGGTTAGTGGTTTTCTAAACTGATTTCTGAGTGCTCCTGAAATCCTATACATGTTTATAACCTTTAATGAATCCCTGCAGTCAGTAATTCTTACCAATAATGATAGTCTACACATTTTACAAAATATCACTCAGCATCACCACTGGTAACTGTGTATATGTGATTCTGTTTATAAGGTGAGCACAACTCCCTAGCATGGGTCTTTCAGATCTCTCCCAGATCCTGATTTCAGTGCCTCTCCTTCCTTATATGGTCTTTCTGCTTAGAGGTAGAGTTCTTCGCCTTGTGGACAGGGTCTTAAAGAAGGCCAGATTAAAAGTAACTCATCTAATCCATTTTTAGTCCTCATCATCATTTGCAAAAGCTTCCTACAGATCGAATTGGAAGAGTGTCAGTTAATGTTGGGCCTCATGAGGCCCAGGCATGAGACCCAGTGTAACTTCCTGAGCCTAACTTCACTTGGCATGAGGCCTACTGTAGCTTCCTGATCCTAGCTAGAGTTTGGAGACCTGTCTCTGGCTATCTGACCTAGACCTGCCTCTACCTAGCCACTGCTAGCGTGGCAGAATATTGTTGGCCCTTGTTCCTTACTCTGCCTCAATCCCTGCCAAGCTTCTCACCCCCATCACAACCCTATTTAAGTCCCTGCTTGATACCATTAAAGGAGATCCTGCTTTGACACACTCCCAACTCAGTGGGTGTGTTTCTTCCCTGTGGCCAAGGGGGGAAGGGAGGCTGGGTCTTTAGACACTCACCATCCCACTCAGCCCCAGGGAGAGTCCAGAGGTTCTGGCTCTGCACCAGCTCTTTCTGCCAGAAAACCAGGCAAGTTAAATGGAATCAGAAAAATGTTTTCTTTGGTCAGAGAAAGAAATTTCAGACAGACTCTCATGTTTAAATTTTTCAGATATGTTTATTAGAACACCTGCCTTCTCTGTCCACAAACACTTGACAGTATTTCTGGGAAACAGAAAGTCATGTATAAGTGAGCCGTGGGAACAACAGAACTACCTCCAATCTCATAAACCTTCTCCAGACTATCATTTTTTGTTTGGGAATTAGAACAACATATCTGATGTAAGTTTCCTAATTCAGATCCTAGTGCTGAAACAATTGCTTTCTCACACCAAAAACAAAGACAAAATGAACAAACAAATAAGGTTAGTAGTAATGTGCTGATTAATTTAGCATGTGTGTGTGCATGTGTGTGTGTGTGTGTGCGTGTCTTTCCCTGATTATATTTGATTTCATTTAAAGGATGCTATCATTACAAACACACTTACCTATTTTTACTCACTAGCACTGTGTCTTTCTGTAGAATGACATAGAGGAGTATTTGATGAAGCTCTACTGTTCATGGTTCTGTGAAAAATACTCAACAAATGAGCCACTGAGAAGTTAGGTTTTTGAAAAGAATTGAGTTGGTGTCACATGCAGTTATACTAAATGATAAGATTTTGTTTTTAAACATATTGAAAGAATCACATAGTTTATTCATTATTTATTCATTCAAAGATTTACTGAATGTCCAATTAGTAGACTGTAAATGTTAGGTACTCCATTATAGTAAAAATCATGAACTAAATAAAATTCAAGAAATACTAGATTTTAAAGTTAACTAGTAGGTATGTTGGACTTTGTCAGCTACACTGATGTCCTTCAAGACACACTGAATTATAAAATATCCTCCCCTTTTTTCTTTTCCTCCCTTCCTTTCCTCTAATTGCCTCTTATCTTCCCCCTTGCTCCCTTCTCTTGTTTGCTCTTCCTGTCTTATGTCCACCACTCATGATACTCAAAAGTCTGCCTGCTCACCTAATGAATAGGAAAAGATCTTCACCAACCCCACATCAGACAAAGAACTGATATCCAAAATATATAAAGAACTCAAGAAATTAGACATCAATGTTCTAAATAACATAATTTTAAAAAATGGAGAACAAAACTAAACAGAGAATTCCCAACAAAAGGATCTCAAATGAATGAAAGACACATAAGGAAATGTTCAACATCCTTAGTCATCAGGAAAATGCATATCAAAACACCTCTGAGATACCATCTTTCACCTGTCAGAATGGCTAAGATCAAAAATACTAATGATAACTTATGCTGGAAACAATGTGGACTAAGGGGAACACTCAACCATTGCTGGTGGGAATGCAAACTTGTAAAACCACTTTGGAAATTAGTATGGCAGTTTCTAAGAAAATTGGGAGTCAACCTACCTGTGGATCCAGAAATACCACTCTTGGGCATATACCCAAAAGATGTTCAATCATACTACAGAGACATTTGTTCAACTATGGTCATAACAACATTATTTGTAATAGCCAGAACCTGGAAACAACCTCGATGCCCTTCAATCTAAGAATGGATAAAGAAAATGTGGCTCATTTACACATTAGAGTACTGTGCAGCAATAAAAAAATGTCATCTTGATATTGCATGCAAATGGATGGAACTAGAAAACACCATCTTGAGTGCGGTAATCCAGCCCCAAAAAGATGAATATGGTATGTACTCACTGATAAGTGGGTACTAGCTATAAACGTAGGATATTGAACGTATAGTTCATGATCCTAGGGAAGCTAAGTAACAAGGTGAACCCTCAGAAAAACATATATACATCTACCTGGAAAATTGAAATAGACAAGATCACCTGACAAAATTGAAAACATAGGAGTAGAAGAGAGGGTGGAAGGGAAAGAGGAGGGCAGAAGAGGAGGGGTGAGGAGAACTTGAAGGAATGGGATAGTTGAAATGGAGGAAGAACAAAGATGAGAGCAAGGAAAGAGATATCTTGATTGAGGGACCCATTATAGTTTTAGCAAGAAACCTGGCTCTACAGAAATTCCAAGAAATCTACAAGGATGACTGTTGTATGGCTGGTGCAGACTGAGGGACCACTGGCAGTAGCATCAGGATTTATCCCTACGGCTTGTACTGGCTTTTTGGAAACATATTCACTTTGGATGGATACCTTGCTCACCCTAGATACAGTAGGGAGGGCCTTGGGTCTTCCCCAAAGCAGTGTGCCTTACCCTCTCTGAGGAGTGGATGGGGTGGGATGCGGGGGGAGGTATGTGGAGGGAATGGGAGGAGAGTAGGGAGTGGTATGTATAATAAAAAAAATGATAGTTTGTTTTCTTTTTTAAAAAAGTCTGCCTGCTCTTTCTTAAGATGTAGTTTAGCTACTAATAAAAGATGTAGTCATTAATTCTATGAGATCAGAGAAAACAGCAGACTCAGTAATACAGAGAGGGTTATGTATTGAGAATTTCACACGAAGTACAGAAACCTGGTATCTGTAAGGCAAAAGACATTTTATGGAGCAGTTAAAAGCTAAGATACCTCTGTCATATAAATTGCATTATCTGAGGCAGACCCATCAGTGATGTAAATTAAAAGACTATGGAACCAATTTACTGAAGGAAGAAATTTGAGTAGTTAATGATAAGCGGCGAGGGCTAAAAGAACTTACTTCTTTCTTCTCACCTGATTAACACTGCTAATGCTGGGTATAGATTAGAAATGAAACAGAATGAGCAAATAATCTCCAAACCTCATGTTTTCATTTAGGACTGTCTTCAAATATTAAAAAATGAAAGAAGGTTGTTGACTATTTTTCCTTTTCCTTTGTAAATACCAGAGAAGTAAGAGCAAAACAGAAAAGTAGCTCTAGAAAAGCAATGTACTTTGACAAAATACAGGAATTAAACTCAATACAATCTAAGGAGATCTGACTTTCTCACTCTGAGTATTTTTTTTCTTTTGCACATTTCTAAAGAACCCCCAGTTGCTAAGTAAATGTTTTTGGCACAAATTGCCAGCCTTCTTTCCTTTTATTCTCTCCCACACAGACTACACCTATTAATTCTGACATCCATTACAGGAATCATCTCAGTGCACTTCAATTACGTGCATTAAAGCACAATGTATGTTCTCAGTTATTCGCCCTTGCTTGTGTTCCAATGTATCTCTTCGTTTTATTAGCACACAGAGCTGTGTTCAAGCCAGATCAGTTTTCTATGTTAACTCATTAATGTTTAAGGTCAAAATCATCAATTAAGGGTGAGTTATGTTTCATAAAAAACATATAATATTGCATATATGTACCTAAACACACACATATATTTTCCCCAGGCAACCTACTATATAGTGTTTTATCTTAATGTTTCTTACTGCTTCTTTTAAAACTTCCTTCAATATTTAAAGGTCACATAAAATATGCTCCATTTGACTTTTATACTATTTAAGCTACTGGAAAATATTTGCCTCACCAAGTAAATATTGTTCCTTTATTTGAGAAATAAAATATCTTCTTCCTGTCTTTGGGGATTTGTAAATATTCTTGCTTTCTGAACCAGATCATTTGTTATGCAGGAAGCCTACTGAAACAGTAACGATGTCTCTATCTGCAAAAACTTCAGAGACTATTGTGGAACCACAGCCAATGAATCTTACTTCCATTCTAGGAAAGATGATTGGATTCAGAATATAAATGTAAATTCACACTGTGTGTTGAGGCAGACATACATTATAAGTAACATGACAAGAAACCAATTATGACCACTTTAACACATAAAAGTACATTGAAAACATGTAGATGTGATTTATTTTCTTTCCAAAACCACTGACGACCATTCTTTCCTCTTGTGGTGAGCTCCTGTTAGACCCCAGTGGCTAGCTGACTGGCATTTGTTAGATGATCAAAAGATGGCTGGAAAGCTGAATAAACTGTACTAATACAATGCAACTTCAGCAGACCAGGAATTTAGAGACATTGTTTTTCTTTTTTCTTTCTATTTCTTTTTCTTTGTTTCTTCCTTCCTTCCTTCATTTATTTTTATCTGTAGACAAAATGAACTGCAATTACAGCAGAAGGAAACAGTGGTGTTTCCAGAATCAGTGGTGTTTCCAGAATGTGACAGCCACACCATTAGGTCCACAAGTGATCAGAACACTGTGAGCTGTCACATAAAACAATGTAAGTAAATCTCTCAGTTTTACCACAAGTGATCAGAACATTGTGAGATGTCACATAAAACAATGTAAGTAAATCTCTCAGTTTTACCAGTAGTGGGCTTTCTTCATATTGGAATGCCACCACAAAGAAGTAAGGAAGTATATATGTATATATATATATATATTCTTTATTGTGTGAAAGGAATAATGTACAAAATGAGCTTTAACACAACAAAAATAATGTCAGCTCCATGCCATGAGTTTGTGAGCTGCCCATTATTGCTGACATGTGAAAGTCTTTGCATTAACTGTCATCTGCTTCTGGTCCTGAGAAAGTTTTGCTGTTTTTAAAAACATTTCCATATGATCGGGGAAGATAATTAGGCTATAGCAAAATAAATAACAAAAACTCTTGGGCATAGCTGAAACTAAATAAAAATTTATAAACATTTAATAAAAAGAAAAATCCATTATATGCTACCATTAATGAAACAGAACTTTTGTGATGGTTAATTTTAATTGTTGACTTGACAAAATCTTGAACCACCCAAGAAGATTGTATCAATTAAGAATTGTCTACATTAGATTAGCCTATACAAATGTTTGTGGAGGATTATCTAAAGTTAATAGATATGGGAAGACCCAGTCCAGCATGGGCAGTGCCATTCCCTAGACCTGGGGTGCTGAACTGAGTAGAGAAATCAAGATAAGCTCAAGCAATCAAACAGCTTGCATGCGTTCCTTTCTCTGTATTCTTGACTGTAGATCTAATAGGGCTGACTATTTGAACTGCCTGCTTTAACTTTTCCACAGTTAGGGGTTATGTCAAGCTTGATTTCTATTGTAATAAACACTATGATGAAAAGCAACTGGAGAGAAAAATGTTATGTTTTAGCTTATATGTTCAATATCAAAAAGGGAAGCCAAGGCAGCAATTTGAAATAGGAGTGTGAAGCAGAAAGCAGAAGGCTCTTGTTTATTGAATTACTTCCAGAATACAATTCAGCTACCATTCGTACAAAGACCAGCCCACCCCTACCAAACCTGTACACCCACCTTTATTCCCACTTCCAGTCCCCACCATGTTATTACCTGCTGTGGGCTGGGTATAAATCTATCAGTCATCAGTCAGGAAATGCCCCACAGCTATGTCCAGAAGTCAGTCTTAAAGAGGCAGCTCTTTTGGCAGAACTTACCTCTGATAATCAAAATTGACAGTTGTAGGTTGTGACCTGGAATAATAAAATGAATTTTTTTAGGGAATAACTATATTCCCTAAGTTTCCTTTTTGTCAAAGTATTTTTAAGAGAGCAACAGAAATTAAACAAGGACAACACAAAAACTACCTACAATGAGATTGCTAAAAGAGAACCTTTTAGAAATATGTGGCAAATCTATACAATAATCAAAAGTACAAGAAAATACTATGATCCTCAAACACAAAACCCCCACACAATGTTGCTTATATACCTTCTGACCACATACTTCAGTTATATATACATAAGTCTTTCTTAGTTAATAATGTCCGTTGTTGTTTTAAAAGAATGAAAGATTAATAGATATTAAAAATTTTAAGTAACATGCACTTAAATCTGAAATCTGTAAAAATGTAAACCACTTATGTGGCTCAGTTATAGAGTTATTGCCTAATATAGATGTTAGTCCTGGGTTTGATCCCCAATAGGCAAAAAGAAGTGCTCCCATCCTGTTCACATGTTGGGCTGTGCCTGATGACTGATTATAATACTAGCTTCCCTCATAAGCACCTGCCATGCCCTCTCAAGTTCCATTCACTCTCAGGTATGGCCCCAAATGGCATTGTCTTTTGCAATATGTGGGTTTATAATCTTCTGGATGGTTGAAATGGCAGAGTGTCGGGAGGCCCTGCTGGTCAGAGTTGTAGTCTACCACGGCCTGACAACTCTTCAAGTTTGGCCCAATATGGAGGACTCCTTCCTTACAAAGTCATGGCTTCCTGCTCTCTACCTAACCTTATTTGGAGAATGTCTCTAGGTCCAGATGTTTGACTTATGTCAGGGTTGACCATTGATACAGCAAGAGATGTCAACGATGCTATCTGAAAAGTAGAAAGATGCCAGATCATACAGGCCTTTATTTAAAAAAAACTTAAAATCAATTAGAACATTTATGTAAGGAAACAGCATAATACCATTTTGAATTTTTTAGAGTATAATACTAATACATAATAAAATTAGATGATGGGAAATATAGCATCATTTTATAATAAAAATAACTAGGATACTATAATACACAAACCATTGTGAGTCCTTACTGTGGCATAAAATAAAGGTACTTGAAAAATCCAAACTGAGATATATTTTGGTGAGTATAAAGATCATCCAACAAAGCTGTGTACACTACTTCCATATCTAATGGGGCACAAAGATACCTTACATTACTACTGTAGTGGCCCACAGCTGCAATCTAGCCTTATGGAGGCTGAAGTGGGAGGATCACCTTAAATTTGAGGCCAACCTTTGCTACAGAGAGACACAATCAGATCATTAAAATATATAATTCAGCATCAAAAATGAATAACATGTTTCTGCTACACATGAGAGATGAAAAGATGTAATCTAGAACTGGAACACCAAGAAAGAATAGAGAATAAGTGGGAGCTATAAAGTAATATCTTAGTTATGTTATGTTGGAATGTGCATTGGATATGTGTTATTGGATGTGGGTTATATAACAAGATTTTTCCTGGAGGGATGCAAAACACCCCAGGCAAGAAACCCAAAACAGATACAAGTATGGATACTATTAAAGTTCAACAAGCGAACTAATGAGTTTTATTGGAGTTCATTATTGAAATATGGGTGAGAACTTCCTTACAGGAGCAGAAATGATCAAAGACAACTGCATTACCAAGCCCCAACCCAACATGGGTGACAACTCACAAAATCTGGGAAACTGAAGGATGATGCACAACCTGGAAGTAGATCAACAAGATTAGAGAGTGGCTTTTCCAAGTGACTCAGTTGAACAGGCAGTTGGTGGGGTCTCTGAGTCTTCTTTGTATGTAATTTGGCTTGTCTGAGAGTGACCCTCACTGTTCTTTGTTGTTTACTCTGGGAAAGAGGAGGACAGTGAATATAGTCAGTTCCAGGGACTTCCTGAAGCTGTTTTGTGTTGTTTATCTTCAGGATCAAGGAGCTTCCTTGGGAAATGGAATGTTTTAATCTCAGAGGAAACCGCTATATGACAATGTTTAGGAATGGTAACAGGAAATTGAATATTTGAAGTCTGAAGAGAAGAAACAAATATTTAAGAGATAAATTTGAGGAATACCAATCTGTAGGTTATTTTAAACTATGATAGTAGGTTGGTTAAGGAGAATACAAAAAGAACAGCAGATATAGAGGCACAGTATCCATCTAGAAAATGAAAGATGCAGAGACTGAAAAGTGATGCACCAGATAAAGAATGTTGAAGATAGTTTTAGTAGAAAATAAGTCCATCAAAATCAGTAAACATTTTCTAAGACAAAAAACCATACCAAGATGAGTTAAATTCCCATTAATTGAGATGAAGATAAAGGGCTATTTTTAAAATCTAGCAATTGGTGATTACCAAACTGTGGCAGTGGAACAGGATGTCAAGAAAACAAATCACCACAGCTTGAACGCAAAACAGGAGGAACTAGAAGAACAGTTTTTCCTTGAAAAATAACAAGGAAAAAGGATATTGATTATGCAAATGATATAATGTCCAAGAAGAGGGTTAAACTTTGAAATGGGAACAGCAGAAACCAAGGGTCCAGGTGGGAGGAACAGGACCCCATAAAGAGCAGGGACACCTTATCTCTTCAGTTAAAAGAGGAAAGAAGACAGAACAGATGAACAAGCAGATGCATATGCCCATTTAGTCATAGAAGCCTGATACATTTTCCTTCTTTCATCTGATTGATGAGGTCTGAGGAATACTATCAGTTTATAATGTAAGAAGTATTGATTCTTTTAAAGAAAGTTGAAGAAGATTTGCCATGGAAACTTAATCCTAAGGCTGGACATCATTAGGTCTTACCCAGGTTTGTGAATTTGTTAGTAATTATAGATTGAGGTTGTTTTTATTCTCCCCCAAAATTCAACTGTTCTGATTAGGATGTGGCAAAGGTAGAGAGTTGGAATAAAGTTAGAGGTTTTAAAATTATATATGACAGAGGGAGAGGGGAAATCATTGAACACTCATAAGGAGACAACAGTAAAATTGTAATATAGAATCTAAATTGCCTATGGAAGTAAGGGAGCAATGGGGAGGTGACATCGGGGTGCACTAAAAGCAAAATTTGCATGTGATGCCATTCCAAGAGAGATGATACTTAGGGTTGAAAGAGGAATGTATATTAACTGGCGTCCGGACAGAAAAACAAAGGATGAATGGAAACAGAAACAAACTCCTATAAAGTAAAGCAGAAACTCTTGTCTCCAACTAGGCTCTGAAACTCTGAGATTAAAAGCAGTGAAGTAGCAGGGTGGCAGAGAGAAGCAGCGTGAAGCTTGCTCTGGATAGAAGTAAAGTTGCTGCCTCTTCTGGAGAACAGTGCTGTTTGGAGGGAACCGGTGTAAGGTGAGGAAAAACATCTGAAAGTGTGATAATTTCTTAAGAAATAGTCAGTGTGTAGACACTGGAATAAATGGGTCAGTTTGCCAACTGTTGAAGTTTCATCCAGCCCTTGTGATAAAAAAATGTGTTAAGTGAAGTTAAATCATTATCAATGTTTATTTTATAGTTTTGACCACTTAAGATTCCCTTGAAAAAGTACGGTGGGTTTTATTTTCCATGCTTTGCACTATAGGCAGCTCTGCTAGGTCTTCTCTGGGATCTGGTGTCTCTCCAGCATTGAGTTGAGTAAGTGCATTGCATTGTGGGAACAGGCCCTTCTTCCTTAGACATAAGCCTAATTAATATATTAAGAGCTGGCAAAATGAGGTGTTTCGATCTCATAATAAAACTGTCAAAAGTACTCATATCTTTTAATCAACAACTTCAAAACAAACTTGCATACAATTAAGTAACATTTTGCATAGTTTCCTCACTTGCCAGAATTCAAAATCTCATGTTCATCCTCTGTAATCTCCTTCACCAAATTTTTGTAATAGCAGAACAAAAGGGCTCCCTAGGTAGCCTAAAAGCTATAGTTATGAAACAACAGAAATGAAGTATGAATTTACATGGCAGGCAGTAAGCTCATGAAAATTATTCCCCTATCTGGCAGAACAAGCTAAAATTATAGCTTTCTATATATTTTTGGATGATAAATTTATAATAGGTTATTAATTAAGGTAGAAAATTTAGTCTATAATCCTGACTTTTTCAAGTTAAAACTAGGTCGAATAAAACTGATTCCTGCTCTCACAAACATGTGTATACCAAAAGCACTGAAAAGTAATTTCTTCTGAGATTAATATATAATCGACCTAAAGAACAGATTCAATTCTTTCTCTGGTAATACTTTATACTGCACCTGCTATCAGAGAGAGAGAGAGAGAAAGAGAGAGAGAGAATATTAGTCATATTCTGTAAAGTATCACAAGCTGATGTTTGTCCCTCTCCTAAATTTCTATCATCCACATAATGTGCTTCCAAAAAAGTCCTCACTCTAATTTTAAATGAAATAAAACTGAAGTTGTTGAGAAAAGGATGTGATTTAGTGAACTTGTGATAAATAAATAATCACTTGTAATCTTAACATTTTTCTCCTTTTCTTGAGAAAATCATGTTATCCAGACATTCAAAAAGAGATACTGTTGTTATCTATAATTGCCAAATAAGTTGTCAATGTGATTGGTTTGCATGGATGAATGTCCAGATCCTGTTTAAAATAAAAGGTGTTGAATGTAATATAGAAGACTAATAGCGGTACATAGCGAAGGCCACAGTGGAGAAATACAGTCGACTAAGGTATCTATGCTTTATATCTTAGGAATGCAGACAGGTTTCACCACTCACTGTTGGCTTCCTGGAGCATGGTTCACAAGAGGTGGATCTAAGTCATATGGAGTTGTGGTATAACCCTGCTTTTGAGGCAAGAAGTAAGAATAAATGTCACTGCCAAACAAAAGAGTAAATAAATAAGCACATTTTAAGATAACAATATGATCCCATGTGAGCCCTGTTTAGTTGTATTGGTGGGCCATGTTCTCCTGATGTCCTCCATCCCCTATGATTCCTATAACCCATCTTCCCCCTCCTTTGATGAGTCCCCCAATTTTTGAGGAGAGGAACCTGATAGTAAACTCCCATTTAGACTCTGCATAATGTCTAGCTATGGGTTTTTGTACCCACTTCTATCTTATACCAGAGGAAGCCTCTCTAATGATGACTAGATAAGTCACTGATCTATGAGTATAGCAGAAGATAATTAGGAATCATCCCATTGATTTTCTTTTGTTTGTTTTTGCTGTTTCTGTTTGGCACAGAGCTGAAGCAGCAAGCACAAAGACTACATGTGTTTCTGCCAGGTTGTCTGAGTATATGCTTTGGATGTTAGCTTGGAGTTTATGGGGGACTCCTAACAGTGGGAGCAGGTATATCTCTGACCCTTTCCTGCTCTTGGGACTCTTTTCCTTCTTTTTGGGTTGCATTGTCAACCTCAAAAAGGAGGGCTTTTGCCTTGTCTTATTGTATCTTGTTTTGTGCGTTTGGCTGTTGTCTCTTAGAGACCTGCTCTTTGCTGAAGAAGAAACAGAAGGGAAGAGGATCTTGAGGAGAGGGGAGGTAGGGAAAGGTGTAGAAGTAGATGAGAGGAAATTGTGATGAGAATATATTATATGAGGGAAAAATCTATTTTCAATAAAATAAATAGATTTTTAAAAGATATTCAAATTAAGTTGAACCTGTGGGTTGAATCTCCTTTGGGGTTTGAACAATCCTTTCACAGGGGTCACTAAAGATCATCTGTATATCAGATGGTTACCTTATGACTCATAACAGCAGTAAAATTTAGTTATGAAGTAGCAATGAAAATTATTTTATGGTTGGGATCACTACAACATGAGGAACTGTATTAAAGCATCACAACATTAAGAAGGTTGAGAACCACTGCTATAGCGGTTATTGCCTTAGCATTATCTTAACACAAATTGAAATAATAATGGCCAGCATTGATTCAAGGTCATTAATAACTGAATATAGCCTGGCATGGGGCTCACATTTATAATCTCAGCATTTGGGAGGCTAATGTGGGAAGATTACCACAAGTTTAAGGCCAGCCAGAGTAACAAAGTGAGACCCTGTCTCCAAAAAGAGTGAATATGTAAAATTTTGGACTTTACAAAGTACATATTCTAGAATTATATAAGAAACGTGCATATTTCTCCTTTACGTTCATTAAGTAACAGAAAATGTTTTTAAAAGAGGAAGTAAGTGTGTAAAACATTCAAATTCCAGTTATTACATCCTTTAAAAGATGAAAAATCTTCACCCATATGATATATACACACCAAAGGAAGACAAATTTAAACTAACAGTATACATTGTCAATAATTAGACCGCTCCAAAAATTTCCAAAAAATGTTTCCTCCAAAATCACACTTAACAAAATCCCAACCAAAGTATCAAGAGACTTATTAGAGGAAATTACAAAAATATTCTAAAGTGTATATAGGAGTGCAAAGAGAATAAAAATACCTAAGACAATCCTAAGGCAGGAGAAAAAGTGGAAGAATTTGCTTTACAAGTTATTAAAGACATTTAAAGCTCCAGACATTCAAAACTGCAGCATTGGAAGGACAATAAATAGACCTATGAAACTGAACAGAAAGCTCTCAATTCCAGAGCTTTTCCAGGTAGGTGAATCTTCAAGAGCGCAAAGACAGCTCCCAGCAGTGTGTACGGTTCATCATTTTACAATGCTCTTGAGCTGAAGGATTTGTAGATCCAAACGAAACTGGCCCTCCTTTAGGCTATTCACAAAGATTAATTCTGGATGGCCTATAGATGTAAATGTGATATGATACAGTTTCATTTTCCAGTGATGACGTTGGAGAATAAATTTATGAATTTTCACTAGATCTATATTTCTTTAGAAAAACACAAAATATATTGATATATATTGTTTTTAGAAAAAGAGATCTCCTGGGTGTAGGTGGAGATATGAGCATGAGGGATTGAGCTGATGTGGGGGATGGAGGGGAAGAGTATTGAAAGAGATAACTGCAAAGGGGAGGGTATTTCATGGTCAGGTAGAAACCTGGTACAAGAGAAACTCCCCTGAATCTATAAGGATTATCCCTGCTAAAACTCCTACTAACAGTAAATATGTAGCCTGAAATGGCCATCTCCTGAGATCAGATTGGTGTCCAGCCCAATTGTCATGAGAGAGCCTTCATCCAGTAACTAATGCAAACAGATGCAGACCCACAGCCAAATATTAGGTGGACCTTGGCTAACCATGCTGAAGAGAGGGAGGAAGATGAGCCAGAAGTGTCAAGAATATCACAAGAAAATCCACGGGAGCAACTAACTTGGACTCATGGGAACTCACAGAATCTAAACCAACAACCAGGAAGCCTGCATGGGACCAACCATGGCCCTCTCTATATAGGTGACAGTTGTGTAGCTTAATCTACTTGTGGGACTCCTAACAACAGGAGCAGGGCTTGTCCCTAACTCTTTGGCTGGCTCTTGAGAACCTATCCCTCACAATGGATTGCATTGCCCAGCCTTAATACAAGGGGAGGTGTTTAGTCTTACTGCAACTTGATAAGCCACATTTTGTGGAAACCCATGGGAGGCCTGCTCATTCTTAAATAGAAACAGAAGAGTGGACTGGGGAGGGGTGTTGAAAGGAGGGACTGGGAGGGGAGGAGGGAAAGTAAACTGTGATCAGAATATAAAATAAACAAATAAATAAAAATAGCATTTAGAAAAGAAAATGGTAGTAGAGCATTTACATATTATGCATTTATATGTAATATATATATATATTTATTGTTAAAATACACATATCAACAATAACAAATTGTTTTTTAAAGGCCATGAATTTAAGAGAGAGCAAGGTGAGGTTATGAGAAGTATTAGAGGGAAGAAAGGAAAGGGGAAAATGAAGAAATTATATTTTAATTTCAAAACACAAATAATTAAAGATAAAATTATCAGCCACAAACAAATGCCATTAAATATCAAAAATTTGGCCAATGTTTATGCATAAATCATCAGCCTAAGATAAGAAATATTTATACTCCTCTAATTTGGCTGCATAGATCATTATAAATACATATAATTTGAGCTGCAATATCTTGAAAAGTGTTAACACATTTGCTAAATGATAGAAAGTATATAAAGTTACTGAGGAAAAGTACACGCATAAGTCATGGAAATATTTAAAATAAAATTTTTCTATTGAAGGTTCACTTAATAGTAGTCAAGAGTAGAAATGGAGATCATTATATTCACTGAAACACACCAGGCAAAGAAAATAAAAAAAAGGAAGACATGCTCATACTTTTGTGTAGATGCTAAAACAAATGATGTCATAGGAACTGAAAGCTGAGCAATGGTTCCTAGTATCTTGGGAGAGTATGGCAAAGGGAAAAGATTTTGTTCTATGGATGCAAAGATAAAGTTTGAGGATCAAGAAGTCCTGCTGGGCTACTGCACAGTTTGAGGACTGTAGACAACAATCCCTGCACCCAACAACACTAGAGCAAGTGATTTGAAGTTTCACCATAGGGAAATCATAAATATTTTATTTGTTTTACCATAAAGAAATCATAAATATTTTATTAGAGAGTTTTGTTCAACTTGCCTTAAGCATTATGCAATATCTGTACCCAGGTATTAAAACATCACATCTTATTCTATTGTAAATGCAATTTTATGTTTTTATGTATCAGCTGAAGGGAGACCATTTGAGAGGAAGTAGAGGTGGAGAACTATTGCAAGGAGAAGCCACGTGTTCCTCCCAGCTGTGCCAATTTGTAGGAGGAGGGCCCACTTGTTTGTACCGACTGCCAGGCTAGCTTAGACCTCAAAATAACCACACAGAAACTGTATTAATTAAAACATTGTTTGGTCCATTAGCTCTAGATTATTATTGGCTAACTCTTACATATTAATTTAACCCATTTCTATTAATCTGTATATCACCACAAGGCAGTGACTTACCAGCAAATTTTAGCACATCTGTCTCAGGTGGCGGCTCCATGGCATCTCTCTTTCCGCCTTCCTTCTCCCAGCATTCAGTCCAATTATTCCTGCTTACCTAAGTTCTGCCCTATCAACAGGCCAAGGGAATTTCTTTATTCATTAACCAATAAAAGCAACACATAGACAGAAGGACCCCCCCAGAGAGAACATTAGTAAGTTACAATTATACATACACATATATAATGTAATGTATGATATGTATAAACCACCTCCCTTTCTCCCTAGACTCTGGGAAACAATTTTCTATTTTCAATTTCTATGATATCAAACAGCTTAAAATCTATATACAGGGCTGTAGAGATGGCTCAGTGGTTAAGAGCACTGACTGCCTTCCTGAGGATCTGGGTTCAATTCCCAGCACCCACATGGCAGCTCACAACTGTCTGTCACTCCAGTTCCAGGGGATCTGACACCTTCACACCAATGCACATAAAATGAATCTAAATTCTAAATAAATTATTTAAAAAAATCTATATACAAGTGAAATCATGCATTCATTTTTTATGACTCACTTATTTCATATACAAATAACATGCATATAATGTATATATAATATAGTAATATATAGTGTCAAAATTATCCCACTATGTTATATACTAACAAAATTAATAAAACAAAAATAATTTCAAAAAAGAAAAGAAAACCAAAACCTAAAATTCAAACATATTACAGGTATAGCTAGATTTTTCAATAAAATTTGTGTATACATTTGATAATAGAGCCACATTCATTGTTGGTCCTCACATGGTACAAGTCTCAGAGATAAAACACAGCACTGAGTCTTCCCAATGGATTAAAATCTTTAGGTAATGTGTACCTCAAGGAACATGTGCTTACATAATTATCATGAATTTCTAAGAACTTAAAATTTGAGGCAAGAACTCAGTTAAGTGTACAATGATTGTGAATGACATGCCTTTTATAAAAATTAAAATATACTCACAGTAATATAAAGCTGATAGGGCACTTATGATGCACTTAAACTATGAGCTGTCACATACCACATACAATTTTATTCTATCAATATATAAAGGCTGTCACTATTTCTATTAATATTAGTTTGCTATACTTATTGTTTTACCATTATTCAACAGTTGACTCAATACCTGGTACATTGAAACTACTCAGTAAGTACTTATCAACAAATATGAATATATTTAATGGACTCATGTTGATTTTGTCAAATGAAGAGGTAGGCTAAAAATATGATTAAGCCAAAGAAATTTAAGCAATTATCCATTAGCAATATTAATATGACATTATTTACTCTTCGTGGTAATTTACAAAGAATACTATTTTGTACATGATCTTCCCCATGTTAGGGAAAAATTGAGACTAATTAATTTTTTGATATGATCAAAAAAGCATAGCAAACACATTAAGGCAGTCAAAATTTCAAAATTTGACCCCAATATTTAACTGCTGTTCAAAAGTAACAATACAATAAACCATTACTTTCCATAAATAAACATAAGTAATGAAAATGCTAGAATGTAACTTAAATACATTTTCAAGATTTTGTAGCTTGATGAACAGTATAGAAATCCTGAGAGCAAAATGTCTATAAACTGTTTCAGCACAGCAAATCAAAGAAGGTGCTCATGATGCTACAAAAGCTAAGCTCAGAACACAAAAAACATAAATAAGGAATAATAAATACCATTTCAATAAATTGTGCTTATATCCAAAGTAAGCAGTACTCAAATAGAATCATTTTTAGTCAAGCTTAATGAAAACGGGAAGAAAAGTAAATGGATAGCATGATCCAGAAAAGTAACACACCCAATGAAAGTATTACAAAATTCCAAACTAAATCTTGAGAGCCAAGTTTGTTGTTTTAGAAAAATGTCATAAGTATTAGTCATTGTGCAATAGAACATAGCAGCATATAAGACTGATTCTATGTATATTTTATGTCAAGGTACTTTGATTACTCACACAATACTGCAAGAAAGGTATTATTAGTCCCATATCACAAAGGAGGAAACCAAGTTTAGCTATAATCATGAAAGCATGATTCTATTTCAAGGCTTTTCTGTTATGAGCTCTGTGGCTCTGGGGAAATCACTCTCTTAGCTTCAGTAACTACACCTATAACACAGAGACCATGCTAGCCCTGCTGACCTTCCACAGTTGTTTGAGAATGGCAGTTAGATAAGACAGGAAGTCTACATGAACTGAGAGGTGCCTCGGGATAAAGAATTTAGGTTTGGGTTTTGTTTTTTTTTTATTACAATCTCAAAGGTGATGTTCATAGAATCGGCATGAACAGAGGCAAAGTGGTTCAGATCTCAGTCCCTGGAGCCACACTAAAGTCTGCATGTTAATGAAATCATTTCCTACCTGAGCTACCTTTGATTAGCTGTTGCTTTCACAGTTCTGTTTCCACGATGGTAAGATAAGGACAGTGCCTAGCTCAGAATCACGAAGTACTGAATGAGGAAACATATAAACAGTCCTTAGAAAACACTGGTCACAGTACCTTCCTGTCTAGATAGAATCCAGTTACAGGCACCACTGACTGGTTGGCCTCACAGATGACTAAATAATGTGCAAATTTAGTTATGTTCCTATCAACAAACCTTTATTGGAAACCATCATTTTGAAAGGAGTATGCTAGTCATTTCAGAAGGCAGAGATGAATAACATAATATCTGTACTCTGAGGACTCATAGCCTGTTGAGAGAAGAAAACACATAACTAACCGTAATAAAAGATAGAGAGTAATATATAGGAGTCCAAGATGGAAATTCCTGCCATATTTCAGCTATGAAACCAATATTTTCTTGCCTTTGTTTATTTGAGACTATCTACTACCTTAGTCTATAGTAACTGAAAAATGATATATATGTATTTCCATAGCTGGTGTGTTAAAATAAAGATTCATACACATATTCTGGGTCCTGTGATCCAATATAAAATTAAGATGTAGCTTTGCTAGTGAGGTCTGGTCTTTGAGTGGTATTAACAACCTGTTCACTGGATGTGGATGAATTTTATCAGAATGCAAAGAGATAGGTACTGACTCTTCGAAGTCTCTTGTTACTATTGCTACCTATGTTAAAGACAGGTGTCTGTGCTTGGGAACCAGTCTTTAAGTGTGAAACCAATCAATGAGAAAAGACTAGCAGAGAGATTGAACCTGAAACCTCATTTCTCTAGGTGGCTATAAGCCATCAATCTGCCAGATTCAGATGCCCAGAAACCATACTGAAAAAAAGCTCCTCTGCATTTGCTCCCTGCAGAAGATCAGCAAGTATTTGCTGTAGTCCAGGGAAGATCAAATGACATACTCAGCTACTTAGTTGCTCAATTAAACAACACAAAATTCAATATCATCTTATTTATAACACAAAACTTCCTCTTCTTGTGTCTTTGGTGCAATATTGTGTAGAGAGCTGATACTTGAGACAGAATTTAAGTGTGAGCTCAACACTTGCACTTACCTTTTCATTAGTCTCCATCCTAGTTTCTCTTACATTACAATCTGTTCTGAAGAAAGACTTAAAGTGCTCTCCAGGAAGCAAAGTGCTCCCATTATGTGCTCATTCGGTTATAAACAGAACAGCCAGGCTCAAATAAATGACGGAAAACTGTTATTCATAACTGAAATACAGTAGAAGTCTTCCTCTGTACTGTAAAGTACTTTATGCCTTTATCATTCTCTGTGAGTTTATTTCCCTTGGGGATCTCTGAGTCGTCAAAGTGCAAGAATTCTGCCCTGTTTATCTTTGTATCTCCTAAGGTGAAAGCATATTATAACCCAGATCAGCAATGCTCAGTGATTATTAGTAGATTGAAAAAGATCTCAAACTTCACAATATGAATGTCAAACATCTAAATCCCACTTCCTCTTCGTATTCTCCCATACAGCCTGTGCTTAAATGAGCCCGAAACCTGATAGAGGAAGGGAGAGAGAAGAGTTTGCTATCCATTCTACACTAAACTGCACTTTAACACTGTAAGTAGTGGTTAAAGTCGTGTGTGTGTGTGTGAGAGAGAGAGAGAGAGATTCTGTGCATGTGTGTCTGTGTGTGAGAGAGATTCTGTGTTTCTATGTGTGTGTTTCTGTGTGTGTGTGTGGCATCATAACAAGATATATAACATAAATCATTCTAGACTTAGAATTATTTCTCCCAGAGTACAGATTGATAAACGTTGATTGTTTCAGGATGTCTGTTACCATAACTATCTATATTAAAAATAGATGCTTATGCTTGGGATCAGACTTTAAGTTTTGACTATTTCTTCAAAACTAAACAAAATAAAGAAATTGAACCTGAGGCTGCCACATATATATGCATCTATTAAATATTAGTAATATACTTCAAGTCAGAAATAATACATCAGTGTCACATAAAGATTATAAAACATTCCGCTTTAGTATCACTTAACCAATTGCAAGCCTGGATTTGAATTTTTACTTCATGCTCTCTATGTTTTCTGTCATCTGTCTATTTTATGACATACAATCTGTGCCTTCCTGAAGGCTGCCTTCTGAATCTCTTCCAGTACATGTGACTATATCTGTGTGTCTGTGTGTCTATACTTAACAAAGAACTTTTCTTTGATGTTATTGGACAGCAGGAATACATGGGTAAGAAATAAGGGATCTTACACAGATAGATTTTATAGAGTTTTATATGGAGTTAAGTCATTGACTTCAACTGACCCAGGTAACAAACACTATTATAAACATCATTGTTCATCAAGCAATAGCTAATTGATGCATTCAACATAATCTGTAAATGTTATTATTTTCAACAATTATGGGGAATATTCAGTTTTAAAGATTTAAAGGTGTTTTTAATTTCTATTAATGCTGTCTTAAGCACACGATTATTAGAAGATGCATGTGGTATTCTGGGCCGGGGTATCAAAAACTATGCAACTTAATATATCTATGTATTAGCTTAGGTTATAAAAGTTAGTTTTTTTTTTACTTTTACAAAAGACTTAAAATTATAAGGGATAAGTTAATTGCAAGGGAAATTTAAGGCAAGTAAGGTTGATTATAACATTGTTTTTTTAAAGGCAGCTTAAGCAGCCTGAATACACATTAGATTAGCAGGTTAAAGTTTTACATGATCTCAGGATATATTATTAACTTTGGCTGCAATGTTTAGCAAAAGTTTCAGTCTCTTAGAAATGTAAGATATTTTCTTCATAATGCATTGTCTCATATAAACATATATGTGTATATATATATATATACACACAAAAATTGGCATTTCACAAATATTCAAACAAGTATTATTTCCTTTTCTCCACAGTTACTGTGCTTTTTCTACAACCAGTAAGACTCTTGCAAATATCTAACTGATAAATTACAAAGAAATATCAGTGATGCCTTGAGGGCCTCATGCCTAAGAAGTATACAATAACATCTTCCAATCATATTCAAATAGTAAATATTTCAAAGATTGATAGAAGAATTTCAAGACCTCCCAAGATCAAAGCAAAACTATACTCCATAAATTTTCTTATAATTATTGTCTAATCAACTCCCTTTTCTCGATTTGACAGTAACATTGTAAACATGTGCTTTGATAGTCAGAGGCACTTAAACTTTGGCTTTGAATCATTATTCTCATATGAAAACCTTAGTTTGGCTGAGAAATTGGGGCATCAGTTATTTTAAAAAAATGTTAAAGAGGTCTGTTATATCTGTTACATATTGAACATTTATAAAAATGGCCATAATTTCAAAAGCCTAGAAAAGGCAAGGCTTTTCTATATCACATTGTCTTACTTTACATAGCCCCACTTCTCTTTATACTAATGTTAATTTTCTGAACAATGTAACACAATATTAACTTATCAGTTTCTTTAACACTATAGTTTATCAAAACCGGTGTTGGTGAAGCAATTCTTTAACCCCAGCACATGGAAGGCAAAGGCAGGCAGATCTCTGTGAGTTCAAGGATAGCTTAGTCTACAGAACTAGTTCTAGGACATCCTACTACTACACAAAGAAACCTTATCTCTAAAAGCAAAGCAAAACAGAACATAACAGAACAAAACAAAATCTATAGTTGATCATTGTTCAGGCTCAAATTGACAGTAATAATCCCTTCCCCAATTATTCATACCCCTGTCCACCTGAATGGAGAATGGAGAATTGTAAATACAGTACTCATGTGTGAAATTATTTTTAAACAACGAAAAAGAATTCAGGATTATTAAAAAGTACAATATTAGAAGAAAAAGGCAATACTTTCCTAAGGGTAGTAGTTGTTCATCTTGGAAAATCTCTGCATTAACCACTGTATTAGTCAGAGTTCTCTTAGAGGATATGTGTGTGTGTATGCATACATACATACATACACACACACACATATATATATATGCATATATTTTTAAGGCAGGTTATTTCAAAATAGTAAAAATGATTGTCTCACACCTGAGAAGCTGAGAACCCTGTAGGTACCTCATCCAAAAAGGTGGCTGCCTCAGTAGTCCCTATCAGGCACTGAAAATGTGGAAGTTTCCTAGAGAGCCATTGGGCCCTAGTCAGTAATGGATGCCTAGAAACCATGATTCTACAACCACAATATATAAATAAAGTTGACATTAAGAAAGAAGTCCAACCGAGTGGAGAACAAACAATATTCTTTCTGCCATGCCCCCCTTTTCTCTAGACTGCTACCTGAAGGTGTTGCCCATATTTGGGGTGGCATTTTCCTTCTCAGTTCAGGCAAACACAATTCTTCATTTAAAGTTCCTTGTCAGATGATTCTAATCTGTGGTATGGTGACACTAAAATGAGCCACCCCAAAGACTGTTACATTGTTCAGAAAATCAATATTAAGATAAAAAGAAGTAGGGCTATGTTGAATAAGACATGACTTAAATAAACCTACCTCTTCTCAAGGACCTAGGATTTATGGAACTGATAGAAAGTATGACCATTTCCTTTGCATCATACTCTACCACTAGATGTAACTTGATCAAATCATTAAATTTAGCACTTAGTGCTAAATCAGTAAAATGGAGATTGTACAATTAGCCATATATACTACAATCAGAAGTACATAAATGAAAGACTCAAAGGCCTCCATCTTCGGTCTACAGGCCCATAGTATCCAGAGACATTTCCATGAAGCAGGA